>VDFB02095473.1:260940-301913 GCA_007258455.2 Sequoia sempervirens | reverse complement strand
ATATATGCATGTATATATATGTGTATATATATGCATATATGTATCTATATATGTACATGCATATGTATGTATGTGTATAGATGTATATGTATATATATGTACATGTATATATATGTTTCCATATATGTATATCTATATACATATGTATATATATGTATTGTGGTGTAATCGCGCAATAGGAAGTAAATGCAATATTCATTGTTACAGTGTGGGGAAGTGTACTACAAAATATGCAAGAAAATATATTGATTCAGTTGCATTTCTAGAAGAGCCATTCTGGCATTATCAATATCTTACACATACTACATAATTAAATGCTTTGTTCTTATCAACGTGTCAATACTATATGACTCAATGCTATAACTATATAGTCATGATTTTTACAGAGCACAGATAACACTTATACATGCTACTTTAAAATCTACTTATAATCACAGTCTACATAATTACACATAAACATAATATACAAACCTATTTAGATATATATATGTATGTATATCTTTGTCTACATATATGCATATATATATCTTCCTATACAGGTATTTTTATATATCAATCAGGGAATTGAGTACATATATATATGTGCATATGTATCTGTCTATCTTCCAGGGCACTCAATAAAATTTTCCTCTTTGTGTGTGATATTTACTATCAAACAAGTGTTATTCTAATACCTGTTATATAATTCCACTATTTTTTTCAATATGTATTACGAAATAATGTAGCTTGAATCTTATATCAATATGTTTCATGATATCCTTTTCCCCTCATCTGTTTCAAGCTTTATAGATATTGCACGATTAAATGTTCTCTTCTTAGGAAATAGCAACTTCAAACAAATAGCCTATCAGCTAAAGATATAAAGTTCAACAGATAAGAGACAATGCAACTATTGCTATCTTTTGCAATTAAAGCTGCAAGCACATTTAGTCAACTATTACATACATTACTTGTGTTGTGTGAATATGTTTTATTATATTATTTCCTTTATTATCCATTCTTCTATATATTCCACTTACTAATCTTCTTCTAACCATCTTCAAATCATATTATTCTTTTTCTTTACTAGGATATCTCTTTTTCATGTACTTCTTAACCCATAAAAAATGCCACAATGTTATAGAATTTGGTTCAAAACACCCATCTTTCTGCACGTTCCTTTTCCTTGTGGTTTATGGTAACACTCCATGGGATTTTCCATGGACCTTAACTCCTTTGGCATGAGGGTTTAGCTAGAGCCCGTCAAGCTTCATAATGCCAATATGGTGGGGAGGAAAACAGGCATCGATTTATGTGGGTATGAATAGCAACCAAACACGGCTCTCATGTGGTTCTAAGTGGACAAACAAACTTTTGATAGCATCACACTACTTATCCACTGAAGCACATGAGAGTGGTGTTTGTTGCTCCATTCCACTAAAGCGAGCAATTTCTAGAATAGTCTACTATTGAACTAGCACCACACCACCGGAAACCCACGTAATTACCTAGCTCCACATCACCATTTAAAAATGCAGGTCAAGTCATCGCACATATATATCGAATGACCGTGGGTTTAGTTCTTTTGGATTCTATCATCATATATTTGTTGTTGCTTATATAAATAGACACACAAATTCTCACACACTTTCCCATCAAAAAAACATACTCTATTCTATTTATTGTATTTGTCATTGTTTCCACAACTCTCTTTTCAACATTTTTAGTGCATTACTTATACACAGTTGTTTGCCAATATCCCATGTATTCAAAATCTACCATTTTATCTCTTTCTATTTACAACAAACAATGCTAACCTATTTTTATTCTATGTCTATATTTTTTCATTTCTAATGTTGCACAAAATCAATACGCATTGATTTATGTGGTTATGAATAGCAACCAGACACCGTTTTCATGTGCTTCTAAGTGGACAAACAAACTATTCATAGCATCACACTATTTATCCTTGGAAGCACATGAGAGTGGTGTCTATTGTCCCATTCCACTAAAGTGAGTTATTTTTACAATAGTCTGCTATTAAACTAGCACCACACTGCCAACAACCCACGTAATTGCCATGCTCCACGTTTCCATTAAAGAATGCAGGTCAAGCCATTGCCCATATAAGTCGAAAGGGACAAGATTTAACTGTAATAAAACCATGCATAGAGAATGATTATCTCTTTCAAGTCTCCAAAATGGGTATAATGGAAAAGATAGAAACAAATAACAATGAAGATTTCTTACACACAACTCTTCACCAACATGCCATTTATTCAAAATGTTTCATTTTATCTCTTTCTTTTTTTAACAAATATTGCTAACCTCTTTTACTCTATATCTATATTATTTATTTTATAATGTTGCACAGATACAATAGACATTCAAAAAAATTATTGTGCTATAAATTCTCTATTCCACATCCTTTCGTGCTCCAACAACTTGGCCCAACCATCTTTTACTTGTAATTCTTAAGTGTTTTTCCAATAGTTGTTTCTAAATGTCTCTATTCTTCTCATTGTGTGATATATGTTAAGAGTCCTTGAGATTTTCCATAGACCTTACCTACTTTTCTTGCTCAAGGGTTTGGCTAGAGCCCATGAGGCTTCATGATTCCAATATGGTAGGGAGGACAATGAGTGTGGGTTTACTACGTTTGAATTTTATCATCAATATATTTGTTGCTCTTTATATACATGGAAAAATAATGCTAACCTATTTTATTCTATATTTATATTTTCCCCTTTCTAATGTTGCATGAATACAATAGACATTGAAGCAAATTAGTCTATTGTAAATTGTGTATGTCTAGTTACTTGTGATTCTTAAGTGCTCTTCCAATAGTTGTTTTAGAATTTCTTCATTTTTGTTTTTGTGTGATATATGCTAAGAGTCCTTGAAATTTTCCATGGACCTTGCTTTCCTTTTTTCTTGGGGGTTTGGATAGAGCCCATGAGGCTTCATGATGCCAATATGGTAGGGAGGACAATGAGCGTGGGTTTAGTGTTTTTGGATTCTATCATCGTATATTTGTTGTTGCTTATATACATAGACACACAGATTATCACAAACACTTTCCCATAAAAAAAATACTCTATTCTATTCATTATATTTTTCATTGTTTCCACAACTCTCTTTTCAACATTTTTAGTAGATTACTTATACACATTTTTTTTCCAGTGTCCCATGTATTCAAAATCTCTTATTTTATTTCTTTTTTATTTACAACAAACAATGCTAACCTATTTTATTCTATGTCTATATCTTTTTCTTTATAATGTTGCACAAAAGAAATAGGCATACAAGGGAATTACTGTATTGTAAATTGTCTATTTCATATTATTTCCTAGTCCAACAAGTTGATCTAATGCTGCTCACTCTTGTTGAACACCACCAACATGACATGTAAGTACAAAACTTTCCTATTATCAATAAATAGATTTCGTTAACCAACTGTAAATATTATTAATTATTTCTCTTACTTTTTTTTGCAATGAAATGTTATTCTTCCAAGAATATAACTTTCCATGTAGGCAATTAAGTGTACTCAATGAAATGCTATGTGATTCAAAAACATGAAACTATTCTTTGCTAATGACCATCTTCCTTTTGTAGGTGGAAATTTACATAATTATAATCATCGAATATGTTGTTCATTGGATACATATCTACATAGCACATATTTCATTTAAAATGGTGGAGATGAAGAACCAAAAGCAGTGATTTTTTCCTACAAGGTATGCAGGAAAATGTTATAAAATCCATGACATTTGCCATCTCTTTAAAATTCATGATGTTTTTCATGAAATTATAAGTTATGGTATTTTTCATGGGTTTTATAACATTTCTGACTGCATACCCTGTAGGCTAAAAGTGCTCTGGTGTGTACATGCCAGATTTTCCATGTGGCGATTATTTCAATTCAATGCTATGTATACATTCGCTCTAGCATGGGTGCTCCACAAAAAAAAAAATTCCACTCCCAACTATATAATGCTAGCATATCTGTAAATAGATTCAATTGACCGACCATAAATACCATTAATTATTTTTACTTTTCCATTGTCTTTGATGGTTTTGCACATTTACTTAGTTACTTTTAATGCTTCCTTTTTTATTCCAATGGGTTGAGTACAACATATTTATGGAAGTCAAATAAATCATTGTTTTCCCACAAAATAAGGCATACCTTTTAATTCAATAAAATTGAATGGATAATAATCCTTTTACTTACAAAATTATTGAGTCATGAAAGCAATAAATCATCTAGGACCACACAAACAATTTTTATTCATTTATAGTACCTCTATTTTGCTTATATTTTATTAGCATGTTTGCACAGTAGACTAAAATAAAGGGTGATCCCATAATAGTGTGACATTTACAATTTTTGGCCAAACCGACATCAAATTATTATTTTTAACTAAATCTTCACATTTTTGGGCACCTATAGCTGTTAAACCGAGGAATTTGAAGATGGTGCAAACCAGAGTCTCATCAAATTTTGTCTGTAGATTCTAAAAATATTTTTTTCAAAATTTTTGGAATCAAATTGCACTTCTTTTTCCATCTCCCACAAAAATAGATTTTTTCAGAAAACAACATTTTTAAAAAGTGATGCACAATCAGATAATCCATAACTTTTACCATAAAGGATAAAATTCTAATTCTTTTCTTCAAATTTAGATTTTGTAACTCTGATATCTATGCTTCCACTGGTTAGATAGTTTTTATTGAATATTTTTTCATTAATCAAGTTTCAAAGTCAAACTAATTACAATTCAAACACACATCAGATAACGCTGTGAATCCTTTTGTACATAGTTCAAATTTAATTGACTTTTTTGTTCGATCAAGGACTTTAATATCTAGTGCACTCATATTTTTCAATTTTTTTTTTTGATAATCCTCTATTTTTCCACATGTGAAGAACAAAGAAATTCATTTTCGATGAAAAACCTATGTTTAATAAAACTTAAAAAACAAATACATAACAAAAACAAAACATATTAAAATTATATTCATCGGATAGCTTGTTCTGAGGAATACCATAATCATTTCAAATAAATTTTAAATGAATTCATTTGATCCCCCAAAATCTAAATCAAATTTGATTTTTATCCGCATTTTGATAGGTGTAAAGGAGACTCCACTATAGGTATTATTTAAAACTAGCGGGGTTCTATCCAAGGGGGTTTGATCCAAGGTAGTTTGATCAAACCCTCTTCAATTGGAATCTTTAAATGGAAATTTTTAAGGCTTAAATCATTATATTTTCTAAAAATATGTGATTTCAGCTAAAATTACCTCTCAGAATTGTAAAACCACTATTATGACAAAGATCTAGTGGTACTTTTGTTTTGATATTTAGATCGGGCCGACATTGGAGTTTATGGTGGTGGATTTATCGGTGATATGATGAAACATTGTATGGTGATAATTAATTTCTGACATGCTTTGTATTAGCGTAGATGTTTCCTTCAGATGTTATTGCTATATATATGTTTATGGTAGATTAACTATTATATTATTTGTCAGTTTGATGTGATGTGTATTGGTGTGGAGAACAGAGTTGCATCACTCGCTTGCAAGTGCCCTATGATTTCCGTGATTTTCTCCACATGGTGTGTTTGTATAATGGATTATATGTATGCATGTTATTTGTCTAATTGCAGGATTGCAGGTACATTACATCGACTCCACCTGGTTTCTCAGGCCTGAGCATGTCAAGACTCAATGGAAATGTTGATTGGGAGGTAGTAACAAGGTTCTTCCTAGTCTAGTCTTAAACCCAGTCATAGTATATCGTCAGTTTAAGTCTAGTGTCTTTGGTGGTCTCATTTGTTTTTGATTGGATTAATTGTTTTGAAAGGAAAATTTTGTTAAATTAATGATAGATTAATATTCTTTTAATTTAATGTTTATTAAAATTAATTTTTAAATGTTGCAAATAAAATCTTTACATTTTATTTAATTAATTAAATTAATTAATTAAATTAAAGTTACTTTAATTGTGTGAATAGATTAAATTTAAATTAATTGTTTTGTGGGAAATGGTATTTTAATTGTTAAATAAATAAATTAAATAAGGAAAAGGGAAATTGTATTTTGAAATTTGAATTCTTTAATTCTTTAAATGCATGAATTCTTGATGAGGAAGAAAGAAAGAATCATCTGAGAGGTGGTTAGAAGATATTTTCTTCTTGACATGTGTTGTAGTTAAAATTAATTGCTTCTTGTTGAGGATTCTCTCGGAAGATATTATGTGTTTTGGGGAAAGAGGAAATTACTTCACGAGAAAATGAAAAGTATAGAGAATTGTTCAAAGGACTTTTGCTGAATTCTTTTGGGTTTTTACTTTAAAATTCTTGGAAGAAATATTGAGATTTCTTCTAGTTTTGTATTTGTTTTCTTTTGGATATTGGTGTTCTGGAGGGGCTTTGAAGATTGCACGCATCAGGCAAACAAAGCTTTTCTTCTATAGACAAGTTTTTGAAGCTACAGGAATACAGGTATTTTCCTGTGTATTTAAATTTGTTTACTTTGGAAAATATTTCCTGTGTAAAGAAATTTTTAAATTACCTGTAGAAGAATTTTTTGTTAAAACCCTTTTTCTTCTCGGTAAATTGTTTACTCGTAATCTTTCTGTAAAGATTTGTTGATTTCTGTGAAAATTTCAAGAAATAAGATTTTATAGTGAAAATTAGAGAAAACAATAGGAAAGATTTGAAAGAAAACAGAAGTATACTCTGTAAATTTATGAAATAAGTTCTTTGTGATATTTGGGAAAAGAAGCCTCTAGAAGAACTTACAAGAAAAGATTTTGATAATTTTAGTTAGAAACCCTCTGTGAATGAAATTGAAAATTCTTTGAGGAAATTGGAAATTCATGAGATAAACTTTCAATTATTTCCTCTAGAAAACTTTTTTTTTTTTGGAGTTTGGATTGAAGATGAAACTTTCTATTTTAGAAATAGAAAATCTTGTTAAAACTGTGAGAACCAAAACCTCTGGAAAATCTATCTATAGTGAAATTTAATTGTTAATTTTATGTTCTTCCAGCAATTAATTTTGAATTTAAAATTTTATATTTATATAAATTTGTGCACTATTGAAAATTAATACAAATTGCATTGTGAAAAGTTTCTTTATATTTAAAAGATAATTATTAAAAAAAAATCCTGATGAAATCGTCGTACGGCGAAATTCATAGAGGAAATATTTTTTAAAAAAAATGTTTAAAGGCGTGGGGGCTGGGGCTACCACAGCTACCCCACAAGGGATGCAGACTGTGGGCAACGCTCAGTGTTGCACACAGCCTGCGGCCTTGTGGGGGAGGCTGCGTAGTAGCCTTACCCCTTCACAGGGATGGCTACATAGCAAAGGCTGCGATTTATCTAAATCACAATGTTTTAAAATTAAAATTTTTATTTTCTATTTTATATAATATATCTTTAATATATATTTTATATATAATATATTTATAATATATTATACATTATATAATATTATAATATATTATATATGTTTATTATTTGATAGAGATTTTATTAAATACAATTTGATATAATGATTAAATAATATAATTAATAAAATAAAACAATTATTTAAATAAAATATTTTTATTTGACAAATTGATGATTATTTCATTATGTGAAATTGAGAAAGTGAAAATTAGACTAAATGATACAACTTCTTTTATTGTTGAGAGAAGAATTATAATCAAGTTGTTTTAATTTCTTGCTATTTCTTATTGTCTTAATTGGATTTAGTAAATCCTAAAATTAGATAATTATGTTCCTGAATTATTTAAAGTTATTTTTGAAAACTTATTGGGAGATTGGGGATTATATTTGTTTTCAAGTCTTCCAGACGTTATATCTTGAAAGGGAATTGTTATCATGAAGGTTTCACTTTATAGGTTAACTAGGGTTGTGCACATGGTTTTGTATGATTTTAGACACCTGGTTCTATAAACAAGATGTGAAATTCATTGTAATATGTTTTGTAATATATGATGATTTGAGTGCACTTTGCGTACCTTAGATAGTGAACTTAGTTTTCTTGTGTTATTCTAGGGGAGTGGCTCTGTGTGAGGGCCGACACACAAAGTGGTGCCTGGGTAACTCATGTAGAGTTAGTAAGTCAGTGATAACTAAATCATCACATTAGGTAGTTTAAAATATTTAATTAGATTAATAAGCCTCATTTATGGTCTCAAGAGCTAGTACAGTCTTGAGAATAAGTCGAGAAGGCCTGGAATGGAAAATCAAAGTCTTGTTAACTTAAAAGATATTCGATTCCACAACAGTTTGCATGTGGGGCTGGGTTTCGTAAGAGGTTACCATGGTAACCCAAGTTGGGGGGTCGGAACCTAGGAAGAAACACCAGAGTAACCTTTGCAACATTGTAATTACACTCCACCTAAAATAACAGTGTCTTTGTGAACTTAGCATATTTGATTGTCTTAAATTCTGGAAGCAATGTAACCAATAAGTTAAGTTGATCTTGTATAGTTTGTCCATGGTTTTACTTGTGTCTAGGGTTTGTAGGTTATGTCTAGGGAACCTTATTACTGTCTCCTAGTACCGAGGTGGACTCCATCATACCATTAAGGAGTTATGGAACGCACCTTGACTGCTAGGTCCCCAGCTTCTGATCGCGGGCAACGAAAAGCCTATGGATGGAGCTCAGATTTGATATATGTACTTCTTAATTGTAACATCGAAATCTTATATTTGTAACCTTCTCAATTGTTAATGAGGGGAACATTTTGTAATATGTAATTGTAAACTATTATTTGATCTACCTCATCTGAAGAATGAGTATTGTAATGTCATTTCAAATGCAATGTAAGAATGTTATTTGAACTTTATACTTTCATGGATGGAATTCAAATGTTATGCAATGTTTACTTTTAAGTTTATGTTAACTAAATACATGCAATGCTAAATACTAAAGTCGTCTATGGGATTCTCAAGTAGTGTGTCATCACGTAACTTAGTGAATGTATGCAACTAATAAAGTTAATATTAATACTTTTAAAAAAAAATATTTCACTTTTCAGAGATTAGAACAACATTCCTAAGCTACAAGACGGCATTACACATTTCTAGTACTTATGGGAATTACTAATAACTTTTTATTTGATTCAAATTGCTACAAATGTTTCTCTACAAAATCCTTCTCCTGTTCTTTCCCTATTTCACTGTTCCTACATATTGCATTCATAAATATATAGTGTTGTGTACATTGATTTTCTTTTCCATGATGCATGATAAAATACCATGTTATTTTTCATGGCTTGCTCGAGCATCTCCACAATGACCATGGAGTTTATTGGCTTTGTGGTTTCCTCATCGTGCCCCGCTCAACACACACAAAATGGTAGGTGTTTGCTCATATGCCACTTGGCTGCCTTGTGAAATGATAAGCTTTGGTGTTTATGTTATTTAATCCACAACTTCAAGTTTTCCATGTATTAGTATTCATATCTACCTTATGATAATTAAATCATAATCAATCAATTGATTCATCAACTAGACAAAAATATCAAATTTAGATGTCCATTTAGGCCTAACAACTATTACAGTATAATACATATAAAATTATATGATAGCTTACATTTTTGACAAAAATTATTATTAGTAAGAAAACTAATTATTTAAAAATTTAAATTCTATTTAATTTTCCACAACTAATTTATTAAGAAAATTTTTATTAAAAAATCATTCTCCTAAGATTATTTTCATAATCAATTCCAAACTAAGAAATATTGATGTATAAATCCAAAGATCAATTTCCCGCTCTATGCAAATAGTTCTTAATCTCCCATGGACTGCATTATTTAAAGATAATTAAATAATAATCAATCGATTTACTGATTAACGTAGAAAAGCATATCAAACATGAATTTCCTCTTTTATTCAAATGGTTCTTAGTCTTAGAATGCATTGCCTTATCTTAAGAAAATTAAATAATAATTAATCAATTGATTGATTAACCTAGAGAAAAATGTTAAATATACATGTGCATCTAGGCTTGCCAACTATTAAACTAAAATACACATAAAATTATATCATACTTTAAATTTTGGAGAGAACTTATTATTACTACAAAAACTAATTATTTGAAAATTTAAATTGTATTTAATTTACCAAATGTAATTAATTAAAATCACTTTAAAAGAATTATTGTAATTAAAATTATTCATGATTAATTGCTTCAAATTCAAAAAATCTTATCCTCGTTCACCTACTCTTATTCCATATTCAATTATTAACATGCTTTCGGGTGATCCTACAATAGTGGCTTACAATTTTTGGCCAAACTGGACACTGAAATAATTTTTTTTAACTAAATCTTAACTTTCGGGCACCTATAGCGGCTAAACCGTGAGGAATTTGAAGATGAGGCAAACTAGAGTTTCATGAAATTTTGTCTATAGATTCTAAAAATATTTTTTCAAAAATTTTGAATCAAATTTGCACTTTTTCCATCTCCCAATTTAAAATAGATTTTTTTCAAAAACAACATTTTAAAAGACGCTATCAATCGGCATAATCCATAACTTTTTTCCATGAAGGATAAAATTCTAATTCTTTCAAATTTAGATTTGTAACTCCTCGATATCTATGCTTCCACTTGGTTAGATAGTTTTATTGAATATTTTTTCCTTAATCAAGTTTCAAAGTCAAACGAACATAATCTCGCATTAATAGCCACATCGTGATAACACGAACTTTTTTTGTATATATCAAAATTAATTTTTTTTTTTTTGATCAAGGACTTCAATGTCTGGTGCACTCATATTTTTCAATTTTTTTTGATAATCTGCTATTTTTCCACATGTGCAAAACAGAGACCTTCATTTTCGATGAAAACCCTATGTTTAATAAAACTTAAAAAATAAATACATAACAAAACCAAAACATATTAAAAATTATATTCATTGGATAGCTTGTTCTTAAGGAATACCACATAATCATTTCAAATAAATTTTAAATGAATTCATTTGATCCCCCGAAAGGTAAATCAAAAGTGGCTTTTATCAGCATTTCGATAGGTGTAAAGGAGACTCTGTTATAGGTATGATTTAAAACTAGCAAGGTTCTATCCAAGGGGTTTGATCTAAGTTGGTTTGATCAAACCCCTGCTCAATTGAATCCTTAAATGGAACTTTTTAAGGCTTAAATCATTATATTTTTCTAAAAATATGGATTTCACTAAAAATTCGCTCCTCTCGTGAATTGTAAAACCACCATTATGAAAGCACCCTCTTTTCCGACTTTCTCTATTACTTGCAAATATTAACAACTTCCTTCCTTGCTTCCCACTCATTAGTGATTTGCGGTAGACCCCTATCGGTTGATCGTCAAATGCCTATGCATTCGACTACTAGTTAATTATATATATGAATGCATGTATGTATATTGGTCAAATTATATGGACACACAAGTTATTGAATCAAATTTTGTTTGCAAGACATATGCATGTTGTTGTTTCACCCAAGGAGAATGAAGAGGAAACAAAATATTAGTTGGCTCATTGTGTGGATACTAAACATAAGTTAATAGTACCTCGAGAAGATGATGATGACTATCATTATCCGATAGGTTTGGTGGTGGTTTTTAGCACTTGGATACGAAAATACCTAGCAAGGAAGAATTATTTTCCTGCATTCAAAGATTATGAAACACATAAGAATATTATAAACTACTCGCATTTGGTGGTGGCAACAAATATAAAACTAGTGAGGTATCATGGAATACTTGCAAATAAAGAGCTATGGAAAATTTCTATGGAAAAGAATGATAAAATTATAGATGCATTGTAAAAAAGAGGATGTAGATGGTACAATGGAATAAGTAAATACATGTTTAAGTATATATAGTTTTATATATTTAAATACATGTTTTAATGATATATTGATATTGTTTATGTAAATATTTAAAATTGATTTATTTTCCTTTTGTATCCTTAAGTCATCATCACAAATTCATCACATACTTTGAGACAAAATAGAGAGGATGCAGATTCAACCTACAACATGAAATACTTGTAAATACAAGTAAGTATATATATAGTTTTTATATATTTAAATACATGTTTTGATGATATATGTTGATATTGCTTATGTAAATAGTTAAAATTTATTTATTTTACTCATTTATCCTTAAGCCATCATCACATTCATCACATACTTTGAGACAAAAAAGAGAGGATGCAGATTCATTCTAGACAACATGGACTACTTGTAAATGCAGGTAAGTATATATATAGTTTTATATATTTAAATACATTTTGATGATATATTGATATTTCTTATGTTAATAGTTAAAATTTATTTATCATCCTTTTTGTATCCTTAAGCCATGATCTTATTCATCACATACTTGAATCAAAAAGGAGAGGATGCAAATTCAACTTACAACACATGTGGAATACTTGTAAATATAGGTATGTATATATATATAGTTTTATATAAATTGAAATACATGTTTTGATGATATATTGATATTTCTTAAATCATTTTGATATCAGGTGGCATGAAGAGGCTACATTTTGATGATTCGCTACAAGTTTTGGATTTTCTTGAGATGGCATAGCCATATTTTGTAAAAATTGTTTTGAGTTGGCATATATGCCAAATTTGTATATGTACATACATAATTATTCTACACTTTTATAAAAATTGATAATTCTATATATTTTGTTTGTTATGTGCATTTTTTCCTACTTTGAAACTTAAAATTTATGTATAATCACTAAATATCATGCATATTATTGTTAAATTTGGTTGTCTTGGGCAACCACCAAATTTTGAGAACCTTTTTGATCCCCATAACACATCTTATTAGGACCCCTTAACACATCCTATTAGGAAATAAATTATATTAACATTGACACTATTTTTGTATAGTATGTGATTGTTTGATGAGTCATCCCAAATTATAATTTACTTAATTATATCAATCATGATTGAAAATGAGACATATACTTTGAATTCTTTGATCCCCTAAAGCAAATTTTGAGAACTTCTTTTATCCCCTTAAGACAATCTATAAATTCATTTTTTGTATAATTTCACATTAATGTCCTATTAATGTCTTGACTATGAAGCATATCAATTGTGACTAAACATCATAAAGAATATGGATCTAATCATGGTAATTCAAAATTAAGGAAAATTAATTTTTAGATTTGCATATAAGTTTCATATTTTCATGTTGATGTAATATAAGCCTTGTATCTCATCCATTGAAATCATTTTTGGATAGAGATTGAATTTCTTAATTATTGGTATTGAACCTATTCATTTCTCATCATTTGGTATCAAAGCTCATGGTGAAATAGGTTATGGATATTCCATATTTTTTATTTCTTAGCTTGGCAAGATTGTGGGAGTTTGTTAAAATAAATTGGAGATTGTTGAAAGGCTTGTAGGGAAGCAATGAATGTTCTTTAAGTTAACTTTTTTTTGCATATTTCTGAGATTGGAAACCATGGATATTGTCAATATTATCTAAGTTGGGTATGGAAAGATCACGATTATGGATCTTTATGGTGTTGGTTATCTTTTGGTAACATAGATCTTTTGCTTGACAATATGTGTGTATCCTCTTGTTTGGTGCTTTTGTTCCTTTAACTTGTGGTCATGTGCATCAAGAAGGTGTTCATGTTGGATGGGTAGAGACATCCTAGTCACATGGAGAAACACTCTCGATTTGGACTACATTTAATAATGGAGTGCTTATGTTGTTTTAATGGCTTTAGCCCTTGGTTACATGAAAGCACTAGAAGATAAGCCAGTAACCTCTTTGTGAGTTGTGGAGCTGATATGTTTCATATGTTATAAGCTCTTGGAAACCTTGGTTTTCCTTATTGGGTTACAATTTACTCTTGTTTTAAGTTGTAGTTTTGTAGATCTATTCTTATTCCATTATTCAAATGACATGTTTGATGTGAATGTGTGGGTGGTTAAATGGATTTAGATTTACAAAAATGGTTTTGTATGTTTTACATGTTAACAAAAATATATGGTATGTAGATCTATGATGAGACTATATTTTGTCATAATTTTGCATGGCTACTAGGAGGGTTCTTACTGTTCTATGGTTACTCCTATGTGGGTTTGTAGCTCTATGGTGTAGGGGCACCAGGACCTATTATGCAAGTCTTTATGTTCTTTTTGGGTTTTAGGTTGTTTTTTGTTTTTTGAAGTTTCCTAAGGTAATTTATGACCATGTGTGATCATGAAATCCATTTTGGAGTGCTTATAGGGTCATTGGTTTAAAAGTGCAAAAAAGTTTCCAAATGTGCAAAATTTGTCATAAAATTTTTGGTAAGTTGTCAAAAACCAAGAAAAGAGTTACATGCAAGAAAGAAATGATTCCTAATCATTGGGATCAGTTGTAAATGGGAAAAATACACCTTCCAAGTTGAATGGAGTGTTGTGGAATTGATTTTTGTAATTTTGATGAAATGAAAGAAAAAAATTCCTAAGTTTCTCATGTTTCAAACTGTTCTATCCTTTCGTATCGATTGTATGTCCATAAATTGACCTACAACCAATTGCATCATGTTGCTATGTGAATATAATTTATTTTGGTTTTTGTAGCACTAGATTTCATCAGGTATTTTGAAAGTGATTGCATTTTTTTACTGAAACTAGTCTAAACCCTACCTAAGGTTCTAGTCAACAAGAAAAATGTAGTAACTTGAGTTTCCACAGTGATAAAATGGTGAAATATTGTAAAAAAATATTTTTTTATGTGTTCAACATGCATGCAAGGTTTGGAGTCTCCATTTACATGTGGGAAGGATAACTCTTTGGCATTTTGCTTCAAGTTTGTATGGAGAGAATGTAAAAGAACCTACATTGTGACTATTTGCTCAAGTCCTCACATGCACTCAAAAGGTTTGGGTTTGATAAATGTTTGGTAATGTTTGTAAGCCTATGCAGACCAAGAGTAGCAAGTTCCCTAGTCATTTCTTGAAAAATTTGAATTTTCAAATTGAAACAAGCTTTGGGGTAGCAAACCACATATTGGTGGATTATGATTCCTACAAGATCTAAAACTTGTTGTCAGTGATTGGTAATGGTTTGGAAGTGTAGCGGGAGGTCTTATAGGCATGTAAAAGTGTTTGTGGAGCATTATTGAAAGTTTAAATAAGTTTGTACCATACAAAAATGGCTCCTTGTCATTTTCATGGCCTTTTAGGTCTTGCTTCATGGTATTTGATATATTTTACTCTGGTTTTATGTTGTGACATGGCTTGAACATGCATATTTATGTACTAAAATTCAAATAACGACATCTTGTGAAGGTGTTGTGAAGTGTTGTAAGACATTTCTACATTCTTCTAGACTATATTTATTACAATTCACCTAAAAATCACCTTTTTATTCATTATTAAGTCCTATTTTGAAGTGTTGTAAAGTCTTGTAACAAGATTTCACGCTTTTCTAGGCACAACTTCACTATTTATCCTTTCTCATGCTTTATTTGGTCCCTTTAGGCCCTCATATGCTTTAATTAAGTGTATTTTTGAATGTTAACCTAGCAAACAACATTAAATACAACATATTTCCTGACACATATTTTCAAGTCCTAGGTGGGACCCATTCGCCATGAGTGGTGAATGAGTCCCCCTTGGCTCCGAATTCAAATTTTTTTAATTTTCCTTGAGTGTTTTTATTCAAAATCACTTGATGTCGGCCTGTGATGAGGTATGAATGGTTAACTAAGGCACAAGTGTGTATAAATAAGTGATTTTCACCTCATTTTACATCTTCTACAATCTTCTCATTCATTCAAGCATTCCATCTCACATCTCAAGCATTCAAGCATTCTACAACATCAATTCAAGCAATATTCAAGCACTTTGGAGCATCCATTGACACTACTTCAGATTTGCATTATCAAGAGTTTGGTAATTTGATAGCTATTACATGTTATTTATCATTCTCTTTCCTTTCATTGTTTCATTAAGGGTTTGATTACCAAAAGTGGGGTTTTACCAAGGAAAACCCCTATTCACTAACCCTCAACCATTTTCCCCTTCTTGCATGTTTGTTTGCAAACCTAGGTATGCAAATTTAACAAGCTTTTTGGTGTTGAAGATTGGTTTACAAGTCAACTAGGTGTTTCAAGTCAACTCAAGTCTATTTCAATCTTGCAGAAGGTTTTATGTCTGTTTCCTATAGAATTGGCTTTGGACAATTAGTGATTTCTAGATCTAGGGTTGTAGAGTTGTCTCTTGATTTTTCAAAAATTTGGGAGAGGACTGATTCACCACCAGTGGTGAATGAGTCCCACCTTATGATTGAAAATCTGAATTTTGTTAGATTTTGGATCTCGATAGACAGAAACTTGTTTCTGACACTTTTTCACCAGTAGGAGGACTAATTCGCCACCCTGGGCGAATGAGTCCCACTGTGAAAATTTAGTAATTTTAACCAACATCCACAAAATTCTGGATTCATCCAAGACTGCCCAGGTGCTCTCATATTCATCTTATTTCTTTCCATTATGCATAATTTCTTCATTTAGTTCATTATTTTCATATCACAGTGTGTTTTCAAATATAGCTTAAATCTCACTTTTGCATTCATTTTCATCCATTTAAATCAATCAATTGCATTTAGTTTACTTTGTTTAGCTCAAACAACATTGCATATAACATAATTTGAATGAACTAGTTTGCATTTTTGTCCTTACATCTCTCGTTTTAGGTGAAAGACCCTGGAAGAGTTAGAGAAGTCCTAGAGAGCCAAAAATCAATGGTTCAGAGTCTTGTTGTGACTATCCCAAGAGGTCCAATTCCACAATCATAAGGAAAGGTGGGTGTCCAAGAAAGATTGGGTCTGCACATGAGTCTAGGCATTGAATACATAGTGGAAACACCTTTAAAATGTTGGGAAGAAGCCTCCAAGTCAGTTTTGAAGAGTCGAAACATAATATGATGGGTTGCCTTTGTTCATTGGAGTCATTTTTGAAGTTTTCACATAGGAGCAATAGTGAGTAACATGCAAGATCACTTTGTCATTTGAGTCTATTTTCATGAAGAATGTCTTTCCTATGCATCAAATTGGTATCAGAGCAAGGAAGATCAGTAAGAGGTCATAAGTAAAGTTGAGTTTGAAGACTAGCCAAGATGCCTCCAAATTTGAATATGGAAAGAATAATTAGAGATGTGAAAGACTCTCTTGCCCCAGAAATGAGAGACATAAAGGAAATCCTTGATGCAAGACTCACATTAGTTGATACCAACCTGAGAAGAGGAGTGGTCATAGGAGATTTGAGTGACCAAGAAGAAGAAGTGGGAGAAGAACAAGAAGAAGAAGAAGAAAGAGATGTTGAAGAGAAGAGGTTGGAGAGATTGCTAAAGGTAGTTAAGAATGATGGTTCTAAGGTAAAAATAGAGCTTCTAGTATATTCAAGAATTTTGAATGGAGAAGGACTCCTAGATTGGATAGGAGAATTAGACAAGTATTTTGAGCTTGAAGAGATACCTGAGGGGTAGCAAGTTAAATTAGCAAGAACAAAACTAAAAGGACATGCAATTCTTTGGTGGGATTATGTGCAAGAAGAGAGGAAAAAGAAAGGTAAAGAAAATATCACACCTTGGGATAGAATGGTTGTGAAATTGAAGGGTAAATTTCTACCTAGTGATTATGCCATCCAGTTAAAAAGAAGGTTGCAAAATTTGAAGCAAAAGGACATGGATGTGAAGTCCACAAAATATTTCTACTAACTAAGCCTAAGATCGGGCCACATGGAAGATGTTGACAAATTTGCAAGGTATTTGAATGGGCTAAAGTATATAGCCTACAAGATGAACTTAGTCTCACAAGTCCAAGAACAGTAGAAGAATGTTATCAGTTGGCCATAAAGGTTGGAGACAAGTTGAAAAGGAGACAAGAAAAGAAAAGTAGAGGTACAGGAAGGAAATTTTAAAGGAAGAGGGACTTTTTCTGGTAGGGGACAGTCCCAAAGGTCTCAAGGAGAGACAAGTAGCTCACAGGAACAAACATCAGAATCAAGAGGCGGCTTTAGAGGAAGAAGACCAAATTTTAGAGGGAGATTTGGCAATAGAGGAGGATCAAGTGGAGTCACTAGAAAGTGTTACAAATGCAACAAATTTGTAGGCCATCAAGCATGGAAATTCTCTAAGGAGTAGTCATCTACTTTAGTTAGAAATGAGAGGAGAAATCAGATTGCACAAGGTAGAGATGATGCTGAAAGTGTCAATTCACCATCACAAAATGCAAAACCAAAAGTTGGAGAGTCCTTGTTGATGACAAGGACCTTGATTAAAGTGCCCATGGAGAAAGAACCACCTCAAAGAAAGTAACTCTTCAAGACTAGATGCAAAAGCTAAGGTAAATGTTGTAGAGTTGTTGATTCTAGAAGTACTGATAATTTGGTTTCAGTTGAAATGGTAGAGAAGTTAAAGTTGCAAAGGTTGCCTCATGCCACTCCATATAAGGTTTCTTGGTTAAACAAAGGGTAGAAAGTGTTAGTGAATGAGCAAACTTGGGTATAATTCCATATAGGGGGTTATAAGGACAAGGTCTTATGTGACATCATTCCTATGGTTGTTTATCATTTGCTTCTTGGTAGACCATGGTAGTATGATAGAAATGCCAAACATGACGGTAGAAAGAACAAATATGTCATAGAGAAAGATGGAGTCTCATACACTCTAACACCATTGAAAGAAGAAGAAAAAACACAAGTGAAATCTAATGTGATGTTGGTAGGAGAGGAGGAATTCATAAAGGTTGTGGAAGAGGAGAAAATGGGTTTTTCCATCATAGTCAAGCCTATGTCTATGGGGACAACAGCAAAGAAAGAAGAACTTTGCTTTTGGAAATTAAAAACTTACTAAAGAAGCATGTTGATATAGTAGTGGATGAACTTCCAAACACATTGCCTCCTATGAGGGATATTAGTCACCACATTGATTTCATACCAAGGGCTAGCTTACCCAATAAAGCAGCATATAAGATGACAACATAGTAGAATGAGGAGATTAAGAGACAAGTCCAAGAATTTCTTGATAATGGGATGATTAAAGAAATCATTAGTCCTCGCTCAGTTCCCAATGTCCTAGCACCAAAGAAAGGAGGTGAATGGAGGATTTGCACTAATTCTAGGGCCATCAATGAGGTTAAAATCAGATATAGGTTCCACATTCCACACATGGAAGACTTGATGGACTGTCTAGGTGGAGCATGCTAATTTTGCAAAATAGACCTCAAGAGTGGGTATCACTAAATCAAGATTAGACTAGGGGATGAATGGAAGACATCATTTAAGAAAAATGGAGGACTTTATGAGTGGCTTGTAATTCCTTTTGGTCTCTCAAATGCACCTAGCACCTTCATGAGGTTGATGAATGAAGTCCTCAAGCCTTTTATTGGTAAGTTTGTTGTGGTTTACCTTGATGACATTCTTGTTTTTAGTAAAATTAAAGAAGAGAATTTGCACCATTGGGATTTGGTTTTGAGAAGATTACATGAAGAAAAACTAATGATAAATTTGAAGAAATGTGAGTTTATGAAGACAGAATCGGCGTATCTTGGTTTTGTGGTTACAAATGGCACCTTGAAAATGGATCCCAACAAGGTTGAAGCTATTCTAAGTTGGCCTACACCCAAATCAATTGTTGAGGTAAGGATTTTCCATGGTTTGGCCAGTTTTTATAGAAATTTTATTAAGGTTTTTAGTCATTTTTGTGCTCCAATGATTGATACTATAAAGGGGGATAAAAGAAAAAAGTTTATTTGGACTAGTGAAGTTGAAAAGAGTTTTGAATATTTGAAAAAGAGGGTAGCACAACAGCGCATATTAGCCTTACCATATTTTAATAAGATGTTTCCTATTGAGTGTGATGCAAGTGGTTATGCCATAGGGGCAGTGTTAATTCAAGAGGGCAGGCCCATAGCCTTCTTTAGTGAGAAACTCAATGAGGCTAAGAAGAAATACTCTTCCTATGACCTAGAGATGTATGTTTTGGTTTAGTCCTTGAAGAAATGGAGGCATTATCTACTTCCAAAGGAGTTCATAGTCTTTACTGATAACCATGCCCTCCAATTTTTGAATAGTCAAGAGAAACTCAGTCATAGGCATGTTAAATGGGTGGAATACTTACAAGGTTACACCTTCACCATCAAGCATAAGAAGGGGCAGTCAAACAAAGTAGTTGATGCATTGAGTAGAAGGACACTCATGGTGCAAGAAATCCAATTGCAAAGTGTAGGTGTTGAAGCACTAAAAGGTATGTATGTAGATGATGTTGATTTCAAGGAAATTTATGCATCTTGCAGCCAATCTAATGGTGTTCCACATAAGATAAGTTTTAATTTTCTGATTCAAGAGGGTTTGTTATTTAAGGGGGGTCAACTTTGTGTGCCTAAATATTCTATGAGGGATAATTTGATAAAAGAAAAGCATAGTGGCAGCCTTGGAGGTCATTTTAGTCTTGATAAGACCTTGGAGCAGTTGGGAAGGCACTATTTTTGGCCTAAAATACAAAGTGATGTAAGGAAGTTTGTTGAGAAATGTGTTATTTGTCAAAAGGCCAAGGGGAGAAGTACAAATACATTCTTGTATTGGCCTCTTCTATTCCAAATGGGCCTTGGGAGTCTATAAGCATGGATTTTTTAATGGGTTTACCAAAAACACCTAGAGGTTTTGATTCTATCTATGTTGTAGTAGACCGGTTCTCCAAGATGGCACATTTCATCCCATGCAAGAGCACTAATGATGCATCATACATTGCAGTTTTTTTCTTCAAGGAAGTGGTAAGGATTAATGGTTTTCCTTTAAGTATTGTTTCATACATAGATAGTAAGTTTGTTGGGCATTTTTGGAGAACTTTGTTGAAGAAACTTGGCACTAACCTTAGTTTCATCTCTACATATCACCCTCAAAATAATGGGTAGACTAAAGTGGTTAATAGGATCCTTGGTAACCTCTTAATATTCCTTACAAAAGAGCATTCTACTCAATGGGATCTGATCTTACCTCAGAAAAAATTTGCATATAATGATTTAGTGAATAGGAGTGTGGGTAAGATTCCTCTTGAAGTTTTTTATGTTTTGCAGCCTAGAGGGGTCTTTGAATTGAGGGATATCAGTGGAATGGAGAGGATGAGTGATGAGGGTGAACAATTTTTTATGTCTATGAAAGAGATTCACCAACAAGTCAAGTATCACCTACAAAAGAGTGTTGACAAATATAAGCAAAGGGTTGATGCACATAGGAGAGAATTCACTTTCAAGGTTGGAGATTTGGTTCTAGATCATCTCAGAAAGAAGATATTTCCTAAGGGATAGTATTCCAAGCTACAAATGAAGAAGATTGGACCTTGCAAGGTTGTTCACAATTTTATTCCCAATGCATATGAGATTGAGTTACCATGTGGGATTGGTATTTCACCTATATTTAATGTATCTAACTTATACCCTTTCAAAGGGGATTTTTTTGCAAGTAATGAAGTAGGTCCTCAAGCATTTGAAGATGAATAATGGATACAAGACCTTCCTCCCAGCAAGCCTTTAGAGTTGGAGTGCATCCTTGATACCAAGGAACTCAAGAAGACAAGAAATGCTACCTATTTTCAATACTTGGTCAAGTGGAGGGGTCTTCCTATGGAAGATGCTACTTGGATGTCTGAAGCTGATATTATCAAGCATGGGTATACTATTGCAGATCTCAACTCAAGTGGGACTTGAGTTTTTATTCCCCTTGGGTGTATGGTGCATGGGCACCAAGACCTATTATGCAAGTCTTTATGTTATTTTTAGGTTTTAGGTTTTTTTTATGTTTTAAAGTTTCCTGAGGCCATTTATGACCATGTGTGACCATGTAATCCATTTTGGAGTGCTAATAGGGTCATTGGTTTAAAAGTGAAAAAAGGTTGCCAAATGTGCAAAAGTTGTCATGCAATTTTTGGTAAGTTGTCAAAAATCAAGAAAAGAGTTACATGCAAGAAATAAATGGTTCCTAATCATTGGGATTAGTTGTAAATGGGAAAAAGACACCCTACAAGTTGAATGGAGTGGAACTATTTTTTGTAATTTTGATGAAATGAAAGAAAAAAATTCCTAAGTTTCTCACATTATAGATTGTTTTGTCCTGTGGTACGGATTGTATGGTCCATAAATTGACCTACAACTAATTTCATTGTGTTTCTATGTGAATCTACTTTATTTTGGTTTTTGTAGCACTATATTTCATCAGGTATTTTGAAAGTTATTGCATTTTTTACTGAAACTAGTCTAAACCCTACCTAGGGTTCCAGTCAACAAGAAAAATGTAATAACTTGAGTTTCCATCATGATAAAATGGTGAAATATTGTACAAAATTCTGTTTTGATGTGTTCAACATGCATGCAAGGTTTGGAGTCTCCATTTGCATGTGGGAAGGAGAACTCTTTGACATTTTGCTTCA
This sequence comes from Sequoia sempervirens, assembly GCA_007258455.2. Lineage (NCBI taxonomy): Eukaryota > Viridiplantae > Streptophyta > Pinopsida > Cupressales > Cupressaceae > Sequoia > Sequoia sempervirens. The sequence goes on along the minus strand of VDFB02095473.1, from coordinate 279,464 downwards.
AGTTTGTATGGAGATAGTGTAAAAGAACCTATATTGTGACTATTTTCTCAAGTACTCATATGCATTCATAGGTTTGGGTTTGATAAATTTTGTTTGTAAGCCTATGCAGGATGAGAGTAGCAAGTTCCCAAGTCATTTCTTGCAAAAGTTGAATGTTCAAGTTGAAACAAGCTTTGGGGCAGCAAACCACATATTGGTGGGTTGTGATTCCTACAAGATCTAAAACTTGTTGTTAGTCATTGGTAATGGTTTGGAAGTGTAGTGGGAGGTATCATAGGTCTGTAAAAGTGGGTGATCCCACAATACTGGTTTACAATTTTTTGCCAAACTGGACACTGAACTGATTTTTCTAACTAAATCTTCACTTTCGAGCACCTATAGCGGCTAAACCATGAGGAATTTGAAAATGAAAACTGATTTGTGACATTTTGTCGTAGATTCTAAATATATTTTTTCAAACTTTTGGAATATATTGCACTTCTTTTTCCATCTTCTTTGAAACGGCTTTTTTCAGTAAACACCATTTTTAAGAAGTTTTGCTTACCATATACAACGTAACTTTTTTCAAAGAAGGATAAAAATCTAATTTTTTTGAATTTAGATTTGTAACTACGATATCTAGATCTTTCATTTGGTTTCATAGTGTTTAATTGAATATTTTTTTCTTAATCAAGTTTCGAAGTCAAACAAATTCCAATTCAGACATAGGCAGAATGTATACAACATAACTTTTTTTGTATGTATCAAAATTCATTTTTTTTGTTAGATCAAGGATTTCAATATCTAGTGAACTGATATTTTTCAAAAAAAAATGATAATCTTCTATTTTTCCACATGTGTAGAACAAAGAGATTGATTTTCAGTGAAAAACCTACATTCACAAGAAATAAAAAATAACTATAATAATTAAATTAAATTTATTTAAAATTATACTTTTTGGGAAGCTTATACTAAGGACTACATATTTACAAAAAATAATATTTAAATGAATTCATTTGATCCCCCAAAAGGTAAATCAAAAGTGGTTTTTTATCAACATTTTGATAGGTGTAAAGCAGACTCTGATATAGGTATGGTTTTAAACTAGTGGGGTTCTATCCAAGGGGGTTTGATCTAAGGTAGTTTTATCAAACCCTCTTCAATTGGAATGCTTTAAATGGAACTTTTTAAGACTTAAATCATTATATTTTCAAAAAATATGTGATTTCAGCAAAAATCAGAATCTCCTAGAAATTGTAAACCAGCATTGTGAGATCACCCAAGTGTTTGTGGAGCATTCTTGAAAGTTTAAATGAGTCTTGTTGTGACTATCCCAAGAGGTCTAATTCCAAAGTCATAAGGAAAGGTGGATTTCCAAGCAAGATTGGGTCTACACATAAGTCTAGGCATTGAATACTTAGTGGAAACACCTTTAGAATGTTGGGAAGAAGCCTCCAAGTCAGTTTTGAGGAGTCGAAACATAACATGATGGGTTGTCATTGTTCATTGGATTCATTTTTGAAGTTTTCACATAGGAGTAGTAGTTAAGAACATGCAAGATCACTTTGTCATTTGGGTTTTTTTTCATGAAGAATGCCTTTCTTTTGCATCAAGAGACATCCTGGTCACATGGAGAAACACTCTTGATTTGGACTACATAATGGAGTGCTTATGTTGTTTTAATGGTTTTTGGCTTTATCCCTTGTTTACATGAAAGAAGTAAAAGATAAGCCACTAACCTCTTTGTGAGTTGTGGATCGAGTTGATTGTTTCAAATGTTATAAGATCTTGGACAACTTGGTTTTTCTTATTCGGTTGCAATTTACTCTTGTTTTCAGTTGTAGATTTGTAGGTCTATTCTTATTCAATTATTCAGATGACATGTTTGATGTGAATGTCTAGGTGGTTAAATGGATTTCAGATTTACAAAAATGGTTTTGTATGTTTTACATGTTAACAAAAATATATGGTATGTAGATCTATGATGAGACTATATTCAAGGTGTTCTAGATGAAGACAATTATAACTTTGCATGGCTACTTGGAGGGTTCTTATTGATCTATGGTTACTCCTATGTGGGCTTGTTTGGAAAATCAGATATAGAATTGACTCTCATGTTTGAGTCTTGGAAAAACACATGTTATACCTGAATATATATGTTTTGCATGATACTAATGTGGGGTTGAATATATTTTTCAGCTATTTGAGATTGGAGCACATGTATTTGTCCTTTGAGATGTTGCATATGTGTAGATCTTATAAAAATTGTCTGATGTGGATTCTGTTTGGTAGGCCATATTCTTGGTCACCATTATTACATTGTTATGATTATTGCAATAAGAAATGGTTATTGGGAATACCTGATATAGTTTTTTAATTTGAATATATAGCAATATTTTATGGTGAATGAGAATCTTTACTCACTTTTAGTAGAGTATTGGAAATGATATTGGTCATGGTTCCATGTATAAATTAGTATTATTTTTAGTGGGACATTTATGCAGTCACATAATATGTTCTATCTTCTTTTTTTCAAGATTTTGGTTCTAAGTTGTTCATGTTATAGTGTGTGGTGAGCCATGGATAATATTTGATTAGAAGATGAATGGTCTTTTGTAATGGTTGTTGGTATTATTAGGAGATCATGGATTCTATACTTTGATTTTAGTGAGAGCTTAATGACATCTTTGGTTCTATTGAAAAAGGATGTGTGGAGATTGTCTCTTCTTGGTTTGGAGATTATGGTTAAATACTTTTGAGAGGTCATGGTTTTGAGTTCTTTGATTGTGTTGGGGTCATGGAGGATCTTCAGTTAGGAGGTAGTTATCACAATGTTTGGAGATCTTGGTTACACATTTTAGTAGGAGCTTTGACACTGATATTGATTCATCTTTTGATGATGGATGGTTATTTTCATGTGATCTCCTAGGAGGGGATGTTATATCATAATGTCATGATATGTCATTGATTCTATAGTTGGAATTATGACAATGGTCTTGTTTTGTTCTCTTCGGTTTTGAGTAATACTCATTTCCTTGGAGCTTCATGATTTTGAGAGGTTGCATTTAAAGTTGGGATGGATTGATTGGTGGATGCTCATGAAGGATAGAGAGACTTGGGTGAGGCTAAGAGATCCCTTATTTATGGGAATGTATGTTGATATGGTTACTCTTTCACGACGATTAGCAGAAATACTAAGAAGCCTACACCTAGTTATGGATGTGAATCTATTATGCACCTTAAGAGAAGATTTCCATTTCTTGGTGTTTGTATAGGACAATCTTGTATCCAACTCTTGGTCTACTCGATAAGTGAATGATTTGAGAGGTATTACCTTCCTAAATATCAAATACATTCTTTATTTTGTATCTTGTCTTCTCATATGAGCTAGTCTTGAATATAAAAATTATGAAGACTTGTTAAGCATAAGATTCAAGGTAAAAATTATGGATTTTTGTTGTTCTCCTTGTTTGGTTCTTGAGCTATGGATCTAGTTCTAAGGACTTATTTGGAGAGGTATAGGAAATGGTTTATGGCTTTTGGTATTTTCCCTTTGTTGTGGGAATCATTGGTTGATTTGATCTACCTTTGATATGAGAGGTTTAAATCTATTACTTCCATGCTTTCATTTATTTTGAATGTTAGATGTTGATATCCTTTTAGTTTCGGAATGGTAAAGGAGATATTACTTTACATAGCTTGGCACATGTTAGTGTGGAACAAGGATATGGTTTGATTTGTAGGTTCTCTCTTTGGTCATGGTATTATTCCTAGATGTTTGGTTTCACATGGTTGAGTGTGAAGAAATTGGGAGAGCTATGGAAAATAATGGTGAGAGAGGTATTGTAGTGTATTTGTTGGCAAGATTTGCATATCATTGTATGTTTCCTTAATACTATGTAATAGATTTAGCCACATACTCTAAGTGAAGTACTATAGGTAGGCTTGGTATGCCTTGATCTATTTTTCAAATTTTATATTACTCTTGTAGTAGGAGTTTATGGATATATGTCTAGTTATAATCCTCTATGACATCTTGGAAATGTTGGTTACTGATGTGATGGTGAGTTTGCATGTTTCATTGGTTTTGTATCTATGTGTTATGAAATTAATGGATTAGCTATCCATTTTCTTGCAGTGGGATATTTTGGGTTGGTATGTTGATGGCATGAAGTTCTATCTATGTTTTGTATACCTTGGTTTGAGGTATGGTTAGCTTGGATGAGTTGAGATTTATTTTCATTGCTATTCCATTTGGTATGAGTAAGGAAACTATCATTGAATTTTATTCTTATGTTCATGTAAAGGTTGGTGCAAGTTTTAGTGACAATTGATATATTTCACCTCTGCATGTTCCTTTTTCTTTCATAGGTGGAATGTTGGAGGATGTAAGGATTTTTTCTTGCTTGATGGTGGTTTTCATGGTTTCTTTTGTAGGTATCATGTTGGACCATGACAGCATGGTATAGATTCAAATGGTACATGATTGACTAAGGGATGTTTTTCCTTTGTTTGTGATTCTTATGGATGTATTTACAATGTTGATGTTAAGTGGGAGAATGTTAGGATTAGGTTCCATCCACCTTGTAAATCCTATTTCATGGTTCCAAAATCCTTGGAAAGTATCTCTAGGAACTTAAGGTGTATTGGAAAATATTTTGTAGTATTGATTTTCACCATTGTTTGTAATATATTTATAAGGGGTGATGGATCCATTAACAACAATAAAAGTGAGTTGTGGACTTAAATATTTAAGAGTTCTTTCCCCACATGTGGACACCTAAAATAAGATAATAAAAGATAAAGAAAAGGAAAAATGAGCAACTGTTAGGATTCTCCAAGTGGGAGTTTGGAATGAGGCAATAGGTGTCTCTTGCTATTCCATTATATATATATATATATATCAAGTTTGGGTTCCCAAGTTAGAGGGAATCTATTGGATCTAAAAATAGTGTCCTTTCACATTTTGAGGAGGTATTCCAAGGGTTGGTCATGTTTGGAATGAAGGGTCATCTTTGGAGCTTTATTTGGGGTGTAATATATCTTCAAACATTTATAAATTTAGCGTCTTAGATGAAGAATAATTAGCCACAATTGGATCATGTATAGTTTCATTATAGGTACAAGGATAGGTTGAGGCATAAGGAGGTTGTTCATAGGTGCACAGGTGTTGTCATGGTGGAGGAAAAGAGGAGAATGGAAGTGATTGTATTGTAATCTCATTTTTTTAAGACAATGCATACTTGGCCTCTCTTCTTGGTGGAGTTTTTCCCCGCAAGGGTTTCTCCACATAAATCCTATGTTATGTGATGCTCTTATGTTTCTAATTTGTGCCTCATTGTTGCTATCTTATGGTGATATTATTTATATATTGTTGTTATAAATTCACATAAGGTGGTAATTAAGCATGTTATATTGGCTAGTTTTTAGCTTCATAAAGAAGATGAATCTAATCATGGTAATTCCAAATTAAGGAAACTTAATTTTTAGATTTACATATAAGTTTTCAAATTTTCATTTTTCTGTAATATAAGCCTTGTATCTCATCCATTGAAATAATATTTAGATAGATATTGAATTTCTCAACAATGTTATAAGAACCTATTTCTTTCTCATCAACAACCCGTTTTTTTTTTTTTAATTCTCTCCAACAATGTATTCCAGAATGAGGGATTAACACCTTTGACTATAAGAGGGAGCCCAAGATAAATATCAAGAAGGGTAGAACTATCACATACCATAATGGAAATAACCTTTTTTGTAACTCTAGGCTACTATTAGAGAAATAAATATTACTTTTTTCATAGTTGATGCATTGGCTTGAGACTATAGCATAATTTTTGAGGCACAACTCCACTTCCTAGCTTCCACAACTGAATCTTTCCCAAACAAGATCATGTCATCCACAAATTTTTGGATAGCTGAAGGGTTAAGGGAGGTGGCGGGTTTGACTCCCTTAATAACACCATCATCAAGAAATTTTAGAATATTCCTACCCATAACTTTAGAAACCATTATGAATAATAAGGAGATAGAGGGTCACCCTATCTAATCCCCCTTTCAACACTAAAGAATCCTCTAGAATCACTCCATTTGGCAAGTATTGAGTACTTACTCCTAGTCACACAATCTTGTATAAGGTTGAGGAACAACTCATTAAATCCAAAAATGTTTAGGACTTGGAAGAGGAAGTTTTGGGTCACTTTATCATAATATTTGGATATGTCCAGTTTAAAGGCCATGCCAGAGGTGTTACTCCTATCCATAGAGTGAAAAATATATTGAGTGGAAATAGTAGAATCTATAATTTTCATGACCTAACACGAAACCTTTCTAATAATTACTAATCATTTTCCCCAAATGAGGTTGCACCCTATTAACAAGCACTTTGGAAAAGATATTATAAATATTATTAAAAGGGTTGATGGGCCTAAATTCAACCATGTTTGAGGGGTCAATATTTTGAGGGATAAGAGCAATAAAATTATTATTTAGTTGTTTTAGTAATTTCCCATATTTGAAGAAGTCTTTAGCTGCCAAGAAAACATCCTCCCAAATAATATCACAAAAATCTTAAAAAAAGGTTAGGGGGAAGCCATCACGGAAAAGAGCCTTAAAGTCCTCCATACTGAAAGTAGTATTCCTACCTTCCTCCCTTGTCACTAGCCTTAAAAAGAGGGAATTACCATCCTTCAATAAAGCAACAAGGATGTTGTCCAATAAATTCCCTTCTAACGTTACAAAATGATTTGTATTTGGTCCCATCATTGAAAATTGAAAGTACCTGGAGATTATCTTCCCAACCTATTCATCAATAGTACCTCATACCCATTTTCATGAACAAGTCTGAAGACTGAATTCCTCTTTCTTTGCTTTAGAGCAGATAAATAGAAAAATGTAGTTTCGATTTCCCTCTTTTAGCCATTGAATTCTAATTTTTTTCCAAAATATTTTATTTTATTTTTTTAAATTAGTCTAGTCAACACATAACACCTTCTCAACCTAACAAGTATCCTCATCAACATCACCACTAGTCATTTTAGCCTAAATATCTATTATATTTGAAGCTATATTTTTCTTATGGTGAAAAAAATCACCAAAGACCAGCCTATTCCAACCTTTCACTTTATTTTTTTAATTTTTAAGCTCCTAATTTACCTGCAACATAGTAGAACCATGAATGGGGATATTCTACTAGCTAGAGATACAACCCTTGAAGCTAGGATGTGAGGCCCACATGATCTCATACCTGAAAGGGAAAGGGACGGAAGGAGTACCATCTTTCCAATGAAGAAGAAGAGAGTTATGGTCAGACACAATTCTAGGTAAAGAAAAAGGTTCAAGTTGTTGATAGAGTCCCAATTAGGAGAAATTGGGAAAAAATCCAATTTTACTTGAATAAAGTTTTCACTAGTTCTCCTTTTAGTCCAAGTAAAATGTTGTCCCTAAAGGTCAATGTCCATAAGCCTAGTTCAACTCAACAGACTGGCCAAATTAGCCATGCTATTAGTGTAATTAATTAGGCCCCCAATATTTTTAGAAGGAAAAAGAGGGGAATTGAATTCCCTAGCAACCATCCATTGAGCCTCCTTAGTACCTTGCACCAACATAGCAATGTCAAGCCAGAGATATTTGCTAGCATTATGCACATTGAGGGTGTAAATATTTATAACATTGCAAGATAAACTAGAAGAGGATAATTTGGCTACCAAGCAATTTATAGATTGAAAAAATTAAAAACTGGAACAAAATTTGTTGAGTTTCACATAGTAACCAAACCTCTTGAGGCCCCTAGAGCCTCACATATAAGAAATTGAGCAAAGCACCATAGATTATTTGCAATAAATTGAAAGTTAATGTTATTCATTTTGAATTCTTGGAGTAAAAGGATGTCAATTTTATTCTCTAAAAGGAAAATTTTTAAAGATAATTTCTTCTGAGAGCTATTGACCCCTCTAATGTTCCATAAAAGAATCTTCATTTACATTTCTTTTTGGAGGAATTATGCAACGTTCTTTTCCTAAAAATAGCAATTTCCTTTGTCATTTCTCTTTGTCTTATATGTCGTTGGGAAGGCTTGCACGCCTTAGTCTCCACACCAAAATTTGGTTTTTTATTTTTACCTTTCTTTTTGTGGGTTGACCATCCATCCAAGTCAAGGGAATATTTACTGGCAACTGGTTTACTTGAATCTTCACTTGGAGAAATGGGTAAACTAGCCTTTATTTCTAATGTATCCATCAAAGTCTCATTGCATGGAGAGGAAGTATCTAAGGAGATCTGATAGATAAGTAAATCACTTGAGATTTCCCCATCCTTTTTTTCTTCCATTAAAGGTGGTGTGGTGGTTGTCCTTTGTATCATTGGCAGCGCATTGTTGTCTATCTTCTAACACAACACTTTCCTTCCTCATAGGAGATTAAAACTGGATAGTTTTTGTCAATGGAAAATTAAGTTTTTCTTCAATATTCCCAATTTTAGGAGGGGTTGAGAGGATTTTCAAGATGTCCTCCTTAAAAGGATAGCCCTCTAAATTATCTCCAAGTTTAGCCAAAGTCTCTTTAAGCTTTTGGTTACCCTTTAGGGGGCTTTACAATCAGTAATTAATGTAGGAGTTTATGGTGAACTCCTTAAACACCCCAGAATCACATGCAAGACATTTAATCACTTCCACAATGGAGATATAGCATCATCAACCATCTCTAATCACTTTAGTTTTTGTCACATTTGTATGGTTTTGTCCCCATCCAAGCCGAGGTATCCAAAAAATTTCTTGGAGTTGTAGTGGATATAATGCTTAGTGATCATTGCAATGCATGTTGATGATGATGCTTTGAAAGCTATTGATCATTGTGATTGTCCACATACTCTTTGGACTAAAATTTGGGAAATATATGGAGATCCTGATACTCCACCATTCCCTGATAATCATGATTCAAAATGTCATGTGCCTCTTCATTCTTCAGATAGGATACCCTATGATGATAATGCTATGTAGAAGCTTACAGATTTGGAATGCTTTCAATCTTCAAATGAGGATGTCAAGGGTTCTTTAGATGCTTCTTCTCCATCAGAGATAGTTGATGTACCTTCACATTCAGTGATTCTTTGTCCAAGGTCATTGATTGAGGCTTCCATCATTCCTATTCATCGGGACATATTTAGTTTTCCAAACTTGGAATCATAGGATGGATTTGTTTCAAGTATTGAAGATTTGGCTACTTCTACAGGTTTGGAGGAAATTCTTGAGGGGATATCTCTCCTCTATGCAGATTCTACTTTGGAGGTTTTTCTTGAGTCTCCAAAAATTTCATTATTTTGACCTTGATTGGGGGTCTAATCTTGGTGAGACTACCTTGGAGGCACTTGATTCCTCTTCAGAGATTTCATATATGAGGCTTCTTCCCTCCCATTTTATTATGGATTTGGAGTTTCTTCAGCATCTAGCATTGGATTTGCTTCAAAATTCTTTCAGTGGTTTTGAGGGTACTTCATTTTCAAGGGTAATCTAGTCGCCATCTATTCCTTCATTCAAGGGATCATTGTATTGTATTTGGATCTTGTTCAACATTAGTTTCCACATAGTCCTAGTTTGTCACCTTCTTCATTGATTAGGCATGTACCTAATTTGATTGTGGAATATTCATCTTCCTTGGGAAAGGAGACACATGAGCAATTTTCATAGATATCATCATCATACATATTCATCTTTCCTTCCTTCAATTCCTATCTAGAATGGGAAGCATTCGTGCATTTGTACTTGGTTTTGTTTCTTCCAAAAGGGAGACAAGTTGTTTTTTGACATTGGATCATGTTTTTTCTTCAAACACTTACCATTTTTGTAGGTGATTATACATTGTGAGGGGGTTATATAGTCTCTGTATTTCCCTCTTATGGGAGGGCTATTGATTATAATATTCTTGTGATGGATGTAGCTCTTGGGGGTATTGATGTTAAGACCTCCATACATCACTTCCATTACTTGTACATGATTTATATTTTGCATTATATCTCTTTTTTGGAGAGGTGTTTTGTCCAATGAGGTTTTCTCCTTTTCTCCATTTGTAAGAGATTGCATTTTCATTTGTACATTGGTATCTAACATGGCCTTGTAGCTAGGATGCATCCTTGCATCTTTTCCATAATAGTTCTACACTCCCTACGTTGCACTTATGGGAGGGTGTTGGTGTGAATGGGGTTATTTCCTAACTAGTTATAAGTGAGGACCTATTCACATTATTAATAAGTTTACTTAGGAGTTAGTTTCCTAGGTGGCATTCTAGAAACTAGTATTTAATGGGACCATGTCTCATTAATTAGCTTATAGTTATCTAGGCATTTAATATTTCTCTCATGCATTTATAATTATGCATTAGGCATTTAATGTTTACAACTAAGGTGGTTATCCAACTACCTCTCCTCTTGCCCATATAAGAAAGGCTCTTGTACATCTGTAAATCATTCTAGATCAATTCAATATAGATCATCATTTGATCAAGTTCTCTTCTTGCTCATGATGCATCACTTTCTTATTCATGTGGTTGGTATTCTTTGTGGTTGATCCTTTGAAGTATGCGCAGCTTCATCTGGGTTATTTTTCATATTTCCAACAACTAAGTACCCATTTTTTGAGCATTTTTTATTAAAAAATGGTTGCATTTTCATAATAAATTAGTTATGACCACTTCCCAAACTTGGAATCCAAAATGATGAAGTTTGAAAGAGTCTTTTGAATATCAATATTCACACATAAATGAACAAATACTAACCTAGACATGTTTCTTATTATGTTGTATATCATTATAAATTGTCCAATAGAGTTGTCAATCCATTGAAATATCATATCATCCCAAAACTCAAGAGGGGGACTAGGTAGCCTAACCCAAATAAGATTTTTCTTGTTCAGATATGCAGTAGAGTCAAACCTTGGCTTCCATCTACACAGAGATAAGTTATGTTTTCCATATAAATAAGGTCTTGTAGAAAGGACCAATAAAAGGTAATCCTTGGATGTGAATCTAAAAGAAAAGTAGAACCCTCAACATAACACTCACTTCTACATTGCCCTTCAAATTCCATTTTGTACTTTTCCATCCTCGAACCATGTTAATAGTGGAATGAAAGAAAAAAAATATCCACCAAGGAAATTTCCATTGAGGAGACAGTTCTTTTGATTATGGAGTCAGGAAGATTTATTTTTGTTTCATTTTCTGACTCAGAAAACTTGGGTAAGGAATTTTCACACAGTTCATCATCTTAGGTATCCCTAACAAGAACACTTTTTAAAGCCTTAGGACCCAAAACATTAAACTTCATAGGCACAAAACCATCCAACAAAGTGTTAGTGGAGAGAGGACCCCCTTGAATCATGAAACCATCCATGGAATGTGTCGTTTGTACACCCAAAGCAAAGGCATGTGTCATTGTACACCTGAAACAATCGGAAGGAGGGGAGAGGGATCATGAGGATCCCCATTACTGTTAGCCACCAAGTGTAAAGAAGGTTTAAAAATTTATAGAATGGTAAAACTATGACTTTGCATTTTTCGTCCTACTAAAAATAAAGATCATGTTAGTCAAACATGCAATCAAGAATACTTATCACAATAATTATTATAGTAGATTAGATATCATAAAGGATGTTCCACCAAATGGGTGACATAATATAAGAGATAAAAATAAGTTAACTCATATATAGATATAGCATGGAAGTCCAAAGTCTTAATTTATTCTATATGGTCATAATATGTTAGATTTTTTTTTATCATCATTATGTTCCTTGCTACCATTGCTATGTAGAAGGCCTTCATCATGATATATGAAAGAATACTTTTAGTATATATGCTTGAAAAAGGTACAATTTATATTTTTTCATTGTTTAGCCATGGCTTGTGTGTACATAAATGGGGTTCCATAGATGTATTTTTTGCTTGCATATGATTTGAATTTTGCATTAAGACTTATGTTTGAAGGAATTGAAGTGGATGAAACAAATTAGGATGTATAAATCTTATTTTTCAATTTTTTTGTGGTACCTTAATGTGGGGTATAATATGAACAATATGTTAATCACTAGAGAAATCCTCATCATTTAATTTTATGTTAGTAACTGCATTATGTGCATGATCTAGATTATTTTCTGTGTACCACTCTTGTGTCAATAAGATCTTGAATTTGATGTTTGTGTTTGATGCATCTATCAATGAAATGCCCATGTACTTGATGATAAACACAAAAATACTCAATCTTATAATGTGCAAGATTAGACATATCCATTGGTTTAACAAGAAGCAAAATGAGAAGTTCTTGTTTCAAAAATTGTTTTAATATAAGATGTGAAGGCTCATTCAATATAGTGAACTCTCTAAATTTATATGGTATGATGTGTTCATCACAATAATCAATATGAGAAACATTATATGCATTCTCATTGTCCCGAATTTTCTAAATTTACACTAAAAATATATCATGGAAATGAAAAGAGATGTTAAATATACAATGATGTAAATATATATATATTCCAATAAATCACATCCACATCGACATAAACTAAGACATAAGTATGAAGTGAAGGATAAGTATAAACTAAGACATTGTCTAATATATGAAGGTAAGCCATCGATAAATAGACCTTGAACCTCATCATCTTCTAATGTGAAATTCATTTCAAGACCAAAGACTAAAATTTAAACATCCACTCTTTCATTGACTCGTGTTCATCTTGCTTTCATCATATAATTTTAATAACTTATCTTGTAAATTTAATATTGTAATAAAAATTGATATTCATGATAGATTTACAGAACTTCACAGTATATATTTATCACTTTTCATAGCATGTTTACAGAAATTTGTGAACGTTAGAAATATATTTTTATGGTTGTTAAAATATAGATTTAAAGCATATCAAGAAGACATCAAAGTTTGGCTAATCATAACAAACAAATCTGACAATGTAAACAGAAAAAAGGAAGAATCATTCGACAGATATTTGCATATTTGTTTGGAATAATCATTTTGTTATCAAGAAAATAATTTAACCATCAGACAGTGCTGTCAATGCTGTAAAGTATTGGCGATTGAAATCCCCAATCGAAATGGGGATATAAAATGCGGAGGGCTTTGCATATTCGTTGGGAATAATAAAAAATGCATGAAAATTCACTTGCTCTAAAAGGGCCTCAGAATTCGAAGACTCTGAGCTTTCTAATATTCCATACTTTCTGGTTCCTGGGAATTATTTATAAAATAGTAATATATTTTCTTAGAGGATCACAATGTTTTCTGGCTCCTGGGACAATGAGAATCCTATAAAATAAATGGAATGAGAACCTATAAAATATTTATTCTATAGCTAATAATAAAATAATCCTTAAAATCACATGGAAATAAATGGAATGGTGTGTAATAATCATGAAATGAATCAAAAATTTGTTTCAGTTGATCAATAAATGTATCACTAGATGCATGCATCAAAGTATCATCATCATGTATATGAGCAAACAATGGAAATAAAAAGGATTACCATCTAACTTGGAATATTCATTTCTTCTAGATATATTTATTATTAGTGTATTCAAATGATATATTTTATAAACCAAATCATCATAAAACAAAGTCATTACCTTTACAAAGTAAAAGAACTATCACCAAGATCCTCTAAATATATCATCAATACAACATAAAATAGATAAACAAGAAAAAAAAACAAATATCTATGAAAGGGAAACATGTGAATCCATATCACTAATATCTTCAAGATAATATGGAGCAATAGAGGAAAATTTGGTAGAATCTAAAGAGGAAAAATGAAAGTTATATTGAGATGTATAAAACATATGCTCAGTACATAATACATCACCACATGAACAAAATAATATAGATTTATCATGAGAGATTAAAGGGTGAAAGTTTCATCATCATTTATTTACAAAGATATAAAATTATGATGACTCATGGAGACAAATGAAGTAAAAGTATTTAATAGAAGGGCATTAGTATGGTGGGACATAAAGGATGGGATATTATCCAAACATTGTGATTTTATTCATGGAGTACATGTAGGATAATCTTGATGGTCATTAAATAATGAAAAGTCATTAAAGAGGAAGGATGAGAATCAAGAAAGTGTACAAATAGCTCATTATCCATAATGCACACATGAAGGGAACCATTAATAAGGAATTGTAAGGATCCATAGTAAAACATTTATACCAATGAAATTCAATCAAATGGTTTAAGGGTATAAATGGAATATAAATCAAACAATGAAAACCCAAAATATTAATTAATATAAGTCAAAGAAACATCAATGAGAGTGGATCCAAACATAGAAGGATAAACCATAAGAATGAAACCCTAGAATGTATAGGAACATTCAATTTTCAAAAAATATATAAAGTAAAAAAAAAAATTTACCAAAGAAATATTTAATGAATATAACAAGTAATACAATCCAATTAATAAGATTTATTGTTATGATAGATCATAAATTAATTTAGTAAACTAATTAAAAGTAGCAAAAACCTTAGTTGATTTTGGTGTTCAATAAACAACTAATCTATTATTTTGAACATAAGTTTTGAACCATAACATAGAAAGTTATTTTTTGATGTGTTGGAAGCAATACGACTGAATCTAAGCTAGTTCACTCTTAAAAAATTATTATGGTTAAATATATGATGGCATAAGTGATCCAATCTAGATCCTTGCGTGTAGATCTAAACCTTGCATGAGAATCTAATTTTTGAGTATGTAAATGTAGGTAAAATTTGTTGCCAATAATTTGTTCACTTTAGTGTATATAAAAGGTTGCATCTAAATAGGGTGATGCCAATCATTACAATTTAGAAACTTATAGACAAATAATGATCTCCTTTGGTCTAATATACCTAATTAAAAATAAGAACATCAAACGGGTTCATAATATCACACAAAAAATACTACAACTCACACATATTAATGGGAAGATGAGTTATAATTAAATTTTGTAAATGACAATCTAGCACAAAATGGTTTGCAAGCACACTCAAATAACATGGAGAGGCACACCAAATCAAACAAAAGATGTTGAGTGTGTCTAAACTCTATCTATTCTCTTCATATTGTCAAGTTATTTATTATAATACAATAAATAATAATATACCTCATCTATATTTAAAAATATAACTAACTAGCAATCGCATGCACAAGCATGCAACAATCAGCCGATAGGGGTCCACCACAAACGGCTATTCAATGGGAAGCAAGGAAGAAACTTGTTTCCGTAATGCAATGTGAAGTATAGATATTGAGAAATATTTGCAATTGCTTGAATGAATCAAAAAAGAAAGCATGTTAATAATTCAAAATGGAATAACACAAGGTTAGTTTATAGTAGGAGGTGAACGAGGATAAGACTCCAAAATTTAAGGTATGATATAATTTTAAATGTATTTTAGTTTAATAGTTGTTCAAATCTATATTTGATGTTTTTGTCTAGGTTAATCGATCAATTGATTGATTATGATTTAATTATTGTAAGATATATATGGATACTAATACATGGCAAACTTGAAGTTGTGGATTAAATAATATTTATAAAAAGCATGGAACATTAAAGAATTCTCTTTTTTTTTTAAGTTTGTCCATAAATTTAGGTATGGCATTTTTTTGCAATGCTTGTGTGGTACTAGATAATTTATTGCTTTCATGTTATTTGTTGTGATTATTTCTTATTTGAATATTAGTTATGATGGTCGTTACTAATGATTTTTTCAAAAAAGAAAGATCTTTAATATATGAATACTTTTTATAAATAGTATTTACTCCATAATTTTGTAAATAAAAGCATTATTATCCATGTCGTTTATGGGTTAGTAGTAGTATAATAAAATCGTCACAAGTAGAAAGGACTCAAAATTAGTCCATTACAAGGAAATTGAAAGTAAAAAATATTAGATTTTCATTGATTGATTCTAGTAAAAAGATGTTCTATAATTGATGTATGAACAAAATTAGAAGGACTTAGTTAAACCAAAATAAAAAATGGATGATCAAATAGAATAAGAACAAATACCACTTAGAGAGGAAAGATGTGCATAGTCGAATTGATGGAAAGCGAGTAAACAAGCCTCGCGAGAAGAAGAATGCGATGACACAACACATATTTTGCATTTTTAGAATAATTGAATTAAAAGGTATGCCTTGTTCTTGTGGGGAAACAATGATTTATTTGACTTGAAATATTCTACTGAACCCATTGGAATAAAAAACGAAGCATTAAAAGTAACTAAGTATATGTGCAAAACCAATAAAGACAATGTGAAACTAAAAATAATTAATGGTATTTACAATTGGTTCACTGAATCTATTTATTGATATGCTAGCATGATATAGTTGGGAGTGATGAAAAAAAATTGGAGCACTTGTGCTGAAGTAGACATATATGTAGAATGTAATTGAAATAATCACCATGTGGAAAATCTGACATATGCACACCCAAGCACTCTTGGCCTGCAAGGCATTCAGTCAGAAGTGTTATAAAATCCATGGCAAACAGCATAACTTATAATTTCTTGGAAAATGCCATGAATTTTAAATTCATGACAAATGCCACAAATTTTCTAACACTTCCCTACATACCTTGCAAGCCAAAATCGGTGCTTTTGTTTCTTCATCTCTGCGATTTTGAATGAAATATCTGCTATGCAAATATCTATCCAATGAACAACATATCTAATGACTACAATTATGCAGATTTCCACATAAAAAAGCAACATGCTCATGAGAAAAGAATAGTTTCATGTTTATGAATTACATAGTATCTCATTCACTAAGCTCAGTTGTCTATCTGGAAAGCTACATTCTTGGTAGAATTACATTCCATTCCAAAGAAAGCGAGAGAAATAATTAATAATATTTACAATTGGTTCACCAAATATATCTATTGATAATAGGAAAGTTTTGTACTCACATGTACTATTGGTGGTGTTCAACAAGAGCGAGCAACATTGGATCAACTTGTTGGACCATGAAATAATTTGAAATAGACAATATACAATACACTAATTTCCTTGAATGTCTATTGTATCTATGCAACATTATAAAGGAAAAAATATAGATATAGAATAAAATACCTGTTAGCATTATTTGTTGTAAATAGAAAGAGATAAAATAGGAGATTTTGAATAGATGGGATACTGGCAAACAATTGTGTATAAGTAATCTACTGAAGAAGTTGAAAAGAGAGCTGTGGAAAGAATGACAAATAAAATGGATAGAATAAAGTATGTTTTTTGGTGGACAAATGGATGTGAGAATTTGTGTGTCCATATATATAAACAGCAAGAAATGTACGATGATAGAATCGAAAAGCACTAAACCGATGCTCATTTTCCTCCCTACCATATTGGCATCATGAAGCCTCATGGGCTCTAGCCAAACCCTCAAGCAAGAAAAGCAAGTAAGGTCCATGGAAAATCTCAAGGACTCTTATCATATATCAGACAATAACAAAAATAGAGAAATTCTAAAACAACTATTGGAAAAACACTTAAGAATCACAAGTAAGTTGAAATAGAAAAACACTTAAGAATCACAAGTAAGTTGAAATAGACAATTTACAATACACTAATTTCCTTGAATGTCTATTGTATCTATGCAACATTATAAAGGGGAAGATATAGATAATGAATAAAATAGGTTAGCATTATTTGTTGTAAATAGAAAAAGATAAAATAGAAGATTTTGAATACATGGGATACTGGTAAACAATTGCGTAAAAGTAATCTATTGAGGAAGTTGAAAAGAGAGTTGTCGAAACAATGACAAATATGATGGATAGAGTAGAGTATCCTTTTGGTGGACAAGTGGATGCAAGATTTTGTGTGTTCATGTATATAAGCAACAACAAATATATCATGATAGAATCCAAAAGAACTAAACCCATGCTCATTGTCCTCCTTGCCATATTGGCATCATGAAGCCTTGTGGGCTCTAGCCAAACCCCCGAGCAAGAAAGGTAGATAAGGTCCATGGAAAATCTCAAGGACTCTTATCATATATCACACAATAACAAAAATAGAGAAATTTAAAAACAACCATTAGGACAACACTTAAGAATCACAAGTAAGAGATGGTTGGAAACCCACATTAAACATATTGATACAAGAAAAACAATGTCAATAGATTGTAATGGAAAACCAGGAGAAATGAGTAGTGTGATACATATTGAAACAAGCAAGTTGTGTAACAGTTAGGTTCACAATTGAAGATTCGAGGGTACATTATTCGGTAGTAAATACTATAGGGAAAAAGCAGAATTTTAAAAGATCTATTAGGAAAACAATTAAGAAATCAATATATACAATCTGAATCTTAAAATAATTACTAATATTTACAATTTGTTGACCGGGTCTATTTATTGAAAATAGGAAAGTTGTGTACTTACACATGTATTGTTGTTGGTGTCGAACAAGGGTGAACAACATTGGATCAAGTTGTAGGAGCATTAAAGAATTTGAAATACAGAGTTTACAACACACTAATTTTCTTGAATGTCTATT
>VDFB02095473.1:238821-260840 GCA_007258455.2 Sequoia sempervirens | reverse complement strand
TCTTTGTCAAATCATTCAAATCGTCCAGTGCTAACTCAATTGCGTGCACATGCATATTAATTAGATATTCTTATTTAATTAATTAAATGTTGTGCGTGCATTCAAACAAGAGTTGATTTAATCCATCTTTATCTTTGTCATGCAAAGATAATTCTTCTGTTTTCGAATACCAAACTGGAAGATTAAATCATTTATTTAATCTTTAATTCTATTTCTAATTTATATCACTCATGTCATTACTGATAGTTATCAGAATGCATGACTAATCAGTCGATCTTAACCGTTCGTTGATCTTTCAATCTTGACCTGTCATTCGAATAATCAAATTTCTACAAATTGGTCTAATCTTCATCATTCGAATCTCTCTCGCGAATTCTTATGACTTTTGAGAGCACTTTGTCTTGAATCTTCAATATTTTTCTAATCATTATCTTAGGCTATACTTGCATGAATTTACGAAAAATCTGAGGGCAATTATACTACACAAGCAAAATGGAGAAGGGCAATCGAGATGAATCATGGAAATATGTTTGAAATTGGTGAGATTGTTTCAGTTTGTTTACGTTTCTGACTTTCCTATGTTCTTTGTTGCTTAACATTTAGATTTGCATCTTAGATTTTAGTATTGCATGTTTGCTTCTAATCTTCTTTGTTATCTTGTGCATTTTCTATGGCGTTACAAATAATATGCTATTTTTCCACACATGCAGAACATAGAGCTTGATTTTTGGTGAAAAACCTATGTTTAATAAAACTAAAAAAACAAATACATAATAAAACCAAAACATATTAAAATTATATTTGTTGGATAGCTCATTTTGAGGACTACCTGATTCTAGTTGGGTTTGTGAAGTATCCACCGTTTTCATCTTCAAACCGAGCTTTGAAGTGCAAATATTTTGATTTTTTTGTGAACAAGGTCAAAAATTAGGAAAAGGGGGGGTTCGAGTGAACCAGGGTTCATTCGAACCCCCTTCCATAAAGGGGTTTCCATTTTTTTTTTTGGCTGATTGGTTCGTACATGCATTAAATGGGTTCGCTTGAACCCTCTTTTGGTTCGTTCGAAACCCCAAAATGAAATTTTTTGGCATGGGGTCATTTTTTACAAGTTTTCCTTCCCCATTGAATTGTAAATCACTTTTGTGGGTTTACCTTGGGGTAATTCTTAGGAACAATAGCAACAAAATGTGGAAAATATTTGTGAGTAACAAGGAGAAAATGATGTCCGAATGGACTAGATGGAGGAATAGAATAGAATTTGTTTTCATAATTGCAGATATGTTATAGCATATGACCTCAAAATTTTGGATTTCAAATATTATAAATATTAAGCTTAGTCATGGCCTTTTCAACCTGAATAGTCTATTAAAACTTTGTATGTATTGGGTGCTTGGGCTACATTTTGGATAAGATTATTTTTGTATAAGTTGGAGGGTTTAGGATTGCCTAATGTTGGTTGATGAGATGCATAGAATTACAAACTAATGTACATCTTTATTACCAATATAAATATTTATAGGCTTATAACCTTTTATCAAAAAAAAATTCTAATTCCAATTAACTTCTAGTGAAGTTGACATCATTATTGACAGTGTAATATATATAATTATTATTGCTTTAATAATTTATCCAAACATAAATTTTACCACTTACCATTTACTAGCAATATTATTCTTGAAATAAATCTTACTTAGCTACTAATTTAATTAAATACTAATGACTCAATGATGACATTATTCATAATGTTAATATTATTATTCACTTTGTCTAAAATCTTAACCAATGATGATATTATTGTGATTAAAAATCACAAAAATAATATCGTTAGTAGAAAAGTATTCAATACCACATATTATAACCCTTCCTTAATGAATGACAATAGCACTATTATTTGCAACATTTGATCCTTGTGTGAAAACCCAACCAATATTTACTAATGCAAAACTACGCCAACTAACTGTTACTAGCATGCAATATTAAAATTAAATAGATTTATCTAGATAATTATCAAGATCACTTTGACAGTATCTAACCAACAACCTAACCACTCAAACTAAATTTTCCACTATCAAATTTTCAACCATAGTTAATCACTGAGCTATCCTTGAATTAAATAATACATTATTTTCTTAATGCAAGACAAGAGGAAGAATGATAAACTATTGAATGCATAAGACAATTGAGAGGGGGGGTGAATCAATTGTACATTAAAACATCAAAACCCTTATTAATATTTAGATATACATTAGTTCTTAAACCCTCAACAACCATTAAACCCTTATTGAATGTATTAGCATAATGTAACCATGAAAAATAGTAATGCAAACACATCCAAACACATAAGAACACCAGATTCACGTGAAAAATCCAAGAAAGGAAAAACCATGGTGAGTAGCTCACAATATAAATTAATTGCAACACCGAATACAATAGGCTCATTTCCCAAAAGAAAAGAAGGGCTCACTGCTAGATTAGAAAGAAGAAGAAACAAGATTGTTACAATTAGAAATCCATCTCAAAGCAACAAAAATATCCATCACAACATCACTAGTACATTTGCAGCCTCTCTGAATAATGTAGACACTTTCTGCTTACTGCTTCCAATAGTCTAACACATTAAAGCTCGCATTTCACTTCACACTTTTGCACTTCACAACTATGATTTTCGCATCACACACTTCACCACTCAATCCTTCATCAACACAATACTTATTTATACCTTCTTCAACCTTGAAAAAATTCTCCAAGGTTGGATGTGCACCTCAACCGTGCAAACTCAAATTGGGTCGACACCAAAAAATTCCCATGGTGGAAAGGAATGAAGAAGGACCACACCACCCCTTAAATTGGACCTAAATCCACTCATACACAACATGCCGCACTTTCATAATTATCAAAGAAAAATCATAATTATTTTAAACACCCAAGGTTGACCGAACCCTATGCAATAGGTTAACCTTCCACACACTGCAACACCTTAATCCAACCTTATGGAGCACCAAAACACAACCAACTCAGAATAGAAATAGATACTAGAAATATAAGCATACTTCCAAAACCACAAGACTAGAAGACAAACTATGGAGAAATTCAGAGCAAAACCATTTCTCCCAGACATCACTGTACTGCATAATTCACACACTGGTGAACACAAATTCCTTTGCACAATGATCCAGAACTTGAAAATATGGATATGACACCTCTAATCTTCTCTGACAAACATATTTGAGCCACACAAGCATATTTTCATCATAGAAGAAATGCAAAAAAAATCCTTAACACTAATTTTTATGCCAAAACACCTCTCAACCACATTGTTTCCTCTTTTTATTCAAAATTTATCAAAAGCACTTGGAAATCAAGCACCAAAAACACATTCTCATCATCTAGAATACCTCCTTATCACAAATAAACCTTACACATGGTTATCAAATCAACACTAGATGTTGATACTAGCAATACTTACTAATGACAACATAATGAAACTAATCAAAGCATCACCAAGGTTGAAATCAATGCAACAACATAGATATGTTGGCATCAATGAAAACAAAAATTTCACATACTTGAAACAATCTCCCCCTTTGTCATTGATGGCAACACATGAAGTGAAAAACCACCAACAAAAACTATGATTACCAAAACACATAGTCCACCATAGTGCACATTTCTCCCCCTTACACAAGCATCAACTCTTTCCAATACTTTCTCTTTCTCACGAATTAATTCTCTTTTCTTTTTCAATTTAATCTCTCCCCTTTTGACATCAATGGAAAAGGGAAACACACTTGAATCAAACATACATACTTTCTCTCTCCCCCAAAGGAAATACTTATAAGAGACAACAACTGCTCTGCAACTACCTTTTCTTTTTACTGCACTTTATTTTCTTTACACCTTTTCTACTCACTCCCCCTTAGGAGTAAACATCATACTACATCAACCAACAAGTGAAAAAACCTACTCCTTCTGACTGTAACAATAACACTACCTACTCCCCCTGAGAGGTAGCCACCAACATCAATCTAGAACAAGGAATGAATCTTGAAATCCACTAGATTGATGCACGCTCTTATGCATCTAGTTCAAAGGAGGGGCAATAACCCATAAATTCTCTCAGAGATACTCAAAAGTATCCTTAGGAAGAGCCTTAGTAAATATGTCAACAACCTAATCCTTTGTAGGCACACACTCTAGCTTCACTTGATTCTCTGCAACCTTCTCTCTCAAAAAGTGATACCGGATTGAGATATGTTTTTTCCTTGAGTGCATTATTAGATTCTTTGAAATGCTAATAGAATTTTTATCGTCACAAAAGATAGAGATTGGGTCATCATATACCACTCAGATATCCTTCAAGGTTTTCTTTATCCGTAACACTTGTGTGTAGCATGATGTTGCAACAATATATTATACCTCTATAGGAGATAATGACACTGAATCCTGCTTCTTGCTTAGCCAGGAAACCAAATTGTTTCCAAGAAAGAATGCACCACCACTTGTGATTTTTATATCATCCAAACAACTTTCCCAATCTGCATTTGTATAAGCACTCAAAGAGAAATCAATATCCTTTGGATACCACAAGCCATGTTTTGGAGTGCCCTTCAAGTATCTAAATATTCTCTTTACTGTTGCCACATGTGACTCTTTCGGATCTTCTTGGAATATAGCTACAAGAAAAATTGCATGTATGATATCCAGTATAATAGTAGTTAGATATAACATTCCTCTAATCATTGATATGTACTTTCTCTGATCAACCTTATGAGATACATCATTCTTACTTAGCTTGAAACTAGTAACCATAGGGGTGCATACCAGTTTAGAGTCTTCCATTCCAAACTTCTTTAACATTTCCTTGACATACTTTAATTGTGAAATGAATCTACCTTGTTCTATCCGATTGATTTGAATTCCAAGGAAGAAATTTATCTCCCCAAACATAGACATCTCAAACTCTTTCTACATCTCTTCTACGAATTTCTTGCACAATTTTGCATTACCTCCAAAGATTATGTAATCAACATACAAAACCATAATCAAGATTTGATCTTTCTCTACCTTAAAGTGAAGATTACTATTTGCGGTACCTTTATTGAATCCTTGCTGCAACAAGTACCTATCTAATCTTGTGGTTTTAACTAGGAAAGTCTATATTATTTGGAATAATGTAGAGAAAGGTTCATTACTCTCTAATTAAGGAATTTTGAGATTGTGAATTCTAGTAATACTTCTCTTTTTTAGTTAGATTCATGGGGCCCCTATTGTTTGGTTCTTACTTCTCCTAATTTGATCCCTACGAGTAAATTATTTTTGGATTTTGGTTGGCCTAAAGTGTCTAACTTTAAATATTTTCACATGGTGGAGTAATCTTACATTTATTCTTTGAAGTATTATAATTTCTGGCCTTAGGGAGGAGATTTGTAAACTCCATAAGGGATTTTATTTAGTTTCTCATAGATATGAGATCTTAGATCATGAAAAAACTAAGTACACATATTTTCCTTTGTGGAAAATGATTTATAATTATTTTTTTGGCCTGAATGTAACTTCTTTCTCTAGTTACTTTGGAAAAATAAATTTCTTACCTAAGACAACATAAGAAACAAGGGTTTCCAAGGTCCCTCCAAATGTGTTCTTTATGGCGTTAATGAGGAGTGTGTCATTCATCTCTTCTTTTAATGTTTCTTATCGAAGGGTCTTTAGAGGCAATGGTGACACATATAAAACCATTCTCTTATTCATGCTACTTATTTTTATGAGGTTTAGAATCGTTTGGGGCATCCTCCTAATTCTACTTCTATTCTTTTAGTAGATTGGGATGTTGGTCTAATTTTTAATTTTCATAAATTTGGTTGGAAAAAAATTATTAGATTGAAGGTCATCAAATTCTTATGTAGTATGTTTGGAAGAATAATTTTGGACTTATCAAAGGATATTTTTAGCTATGTTTTCAATGGATCTAATGTTTGATTCTTCTATTATTAATATTTTGTGCCAACTTTATTTGGGTGATTTGATTGAATCCATTCCTTATGGCTCTAGGCTCAAAAAAATTCTAATATGGTTAATAGAGCATGTAAATGGCCATCTTCTCCTTTGGATGTTTTCAAAATTAACATTGATGGTTATTCTCATGATGTTCTGAGTGTTGCCTTGGCTCACTTATTTTTTCCATTTCTATAAGGTTTGGTTATAACTACATGAAGGCTTGGGCACTCCTTGTAGCTCTAAAGAAATCTTGTGATTAGGGCTAGAAAAAGATAATTTTTGAGATGGATTCTATGATATTGGCCACCCTTTTGAATAATGGAATACTTCTGGAGTCTTCTTCGAGGTTGGCTTCTTATGTTGATTATATCCTTTGTCTTTTATTAAATTTTGGATCTATCTCCTTTGTTTATATCCCTAGATAATGGAATGTTGTTATAGACTATTTGGTCAAATTGGCCTCTAATGTTAGCTGCACTTGGGAGGTAACAAATTGGGCATTCCTATCTTTTTATCAATCTTCATAGTCTCTTTAAATTTTTCCTAATGATTTGGTTTGATTTGGCTGATTTTTTATATTAGTTTAATTGGTTTCATAGTTATTTTTGGCTCAAGGATATGGGAGGGTTTGTAGCAAACCTCTTTGGACTTTAGTGATATCTATTTTTGTTTGTAAATTATTATGTAACCTTGTAATATTCCTTAATTAATATATTTATCTTTTTCCAAAAAAATCATAATGCAATAGGATGTTAGGTTCAATTGAAATACATTTGCACGACCAGGCCATGTTTCTAACCAAATTTTTTTACAAACCATCTATATCAAAATTATAATAAACCAATACAAAACAACCATAAATATCAATATAAATATCTTAACCTTCCTTCTCTCCAACCAATTTACATACCCATTAAAATAATATTCCTGCACTCCAAATTAAAAAATCTTAAAAGACATAATGTGAATGGAAAATGTAATTATCAAAATTGGAAGCTATAGTATCATCTACATATCAAGTAATCACCACCAATCTAAGTGAATAAATTTTTTTATAGGTATTTCACCTAAATAAACAACCAAACTGATCACTAAAATGAAATCATAATCTCAAATCACAATACCAACTAATGGTAAACTCAATCTCCAAATGAGATAACACTAATTTTAGGAAATAAATTTCTCATTGCACTAAAACATGTGCCACAAACCACATCCTTAGTTGCAACATTTTTTATTTGAAAATTTTGGTGCTATTAACTATTTTGAATAGTTCGAATATGTAAAAAAATGAAGTTAGGATGAATATCCAATGTTCACATTCAAATTGGAAGTGGGCACTTTCTCCTATATAGGAAAACCAACAACCTTATCCACATCATACATCATCATTTTCTACAAGTTGTTGCCTCTACACAAGCAACTCATGTAAAACAATTTAAAACATAACCGCTAATAGTATCTTGAAAATAAGAGCTTATGCATATCAATTAGATTGACTTCTTGTGTTCAATCATAAACCTATTTGAATCTTACACCTTCTTCTATGTAGGCAAACCAACAGCCTTATCCACATTATACATCATCATTTTCTACAAGTTGTTGCCTCTACACAAGCAATTCATACAAAATAATAAAACATAATTGCTAATAGTATCTTATGCATATCAATCAAATTGACTTCTCGTTTTCAATCATAAACTCATTTGAATCTTACACCTTCTCCTATGTAGGAAAACCAACAGCCTTATCCACATCATACATCATCATTTTCTACAAATTATTGCCTCTACACTAGCAACTCATGCAAAACAATAAAATAGCTGCTAATAGTATCCTAAAAATAAGAGCTCATGCATATCAATTAAATTGACTTCTCGTTTTCAATCATAAACTAATTTGAATCTTTTGGATGCCCTTGTGCACTTGTTAAAATGCATCCTCTACAATTTTAGGAGGCTCTTCCAGCATAGAAGAAATTATAGAAAAATTTAAGCGATCAGTCCTGATATTACATTGAAAAATTGCAATCATAAATTGTAATTCCTAAATCACATTGCTTTTCTAGATAACACCAAAATATCTAAATAATATTATACTATTCATAATGTTTTACAATATTATACGAATATTTATAGAACGTTACATTCTCGTACACATTTTAGCAGATTTCCTTATATAAATAATTAACTCAACTCGCATAAAACTAACTACCTAAACATTTAATTACCAAGACCAACAAACATTTATGTAAGATACTTAAATAGTGTTTTTCTTCATACGACGATGACTAAATACTATGATCTAATGAGCTTAATCTTTAGAAATGATATGGGTGGGAGGCTCTACTTTCATTCATTACATTGGGCGTTTGAGCTTGGAGAGAGAATGACACCCCAAAAGGTTTTCCCTGAGTTCAGCAATATCAACTTCACCAAAATGGTCCTCTAGAATGAAATTTCCGGTCACCAGGTCAGGCATCCATGCTGCTCATAGTTTCACATTATTATCTCCAGTTTTCTTTTGTTGTGGCTCTACATCGATACTCTCTTCCACTGCCAACTCAGTTTTTGGTGCAGAATCACTGAAACCTTGTAGGCTTTCATAACAACTAGATAACAAAAAAAATATTATTTAATTTTTTAAAAGAGAATAAACAAAATGGCAGCTGTTTAGTTTATTGTTAAACGTGAAGTGTATCCTTAAACAAAGTAGCATTAGCTTAAATACCTACCGTGTTAAACTTGGTAGGCCACTGCTGCCTTCAATCTTGAAGGAGGACAAAGCTTCACCAGATAAAACTTTCACTCTGAATATTGATTTGGCCATGACTACACACCCACCTTAATATCTGCAATCCTTTTGAGGAAAATGCCTCAAAAGAATATGAGTAATGAGTGGATGACTTGACAAGCGAGGCTGCTTATTATGTGATGGTTACTTTGCATTCCTTAAATAGAAATGGTGTGGTTTATGAACGGCTGCAACGATTAGAATATGGAAGGTGACATGGATTCTGTGTGAAGGGTTATTCGTATATGAGAAGTCTTCTTATATTCTCATATGATAAGGTTTCTTATATTCTCGTTGAAAAGGGTTATTCGCTCAAGGGCAAAAGGATTATTCGCATATGGATAAAGCTGCGACGTCTAATAATACTATAAAAAGCAATGACATATTCTTGATACTACATTATCAATTGTTATCCTTGCAAGAATTCAAATATTCTAAAGTTATTTTTGACTCATATAAATAGAATAATTAGCTGATAGGCTATTTTATTTGAAGTTTCCACCTGGAATTTTGTTAGCCCAGTCGTGAATTGGATTTGCCGGTGCCAGAGATGTCCCAACCGCAGCGAGTAGACTGGGTTTTTTTTGTGGCAACATGGAGCTTGCGAATTACGTGGGTTGGTGGTGGTGGAGTTGGTGTCCTCGATACACGGAAGCTGAAACATAAGTATTTTCTTGCGGGAGTGTTAATGCATTATGTTGTTGTACGATGGAGGTGGAGGTAGTAAATGCGGGCGAACAAAGTAAATTCAATATTGAGTGTTGCATTGTGGGAAAGTATACTTTGATTAAGTTGTATTGTCGAAACAGTCATTGTGGTGTTGGTTTCATAGCAGACTATTGTAAAAATCATTTCCTTAAGCTTCGTGGCTGGTTTGATAGCAGACTATTCTAAAAATTGACGAACTATTGTTCTTCGGAATCTGTAAGTCATTTTACATGGGTATTTTGCATAGATGATTAATTTATTGTTGATGTGTTCTTGTGATATGTTTCTATCTTTGGCGTTATACCCATTTTGGAGATTTGAAAGAGATTATCGCTTTGTGTGTATGGAGAAATTGTAGCTAAATCTTCTTTCTTTCGTCAAAAAATATGGTTAGGGTTAGTAATTTTTTTGCCATTGGTTTATTGTTTTAGTTATCTCTATGCATTTGTATGGTGAGTCGTTTTGCATGGGTATTTTGCATAGATGATTAATTTACTATTCATGTCTTTTTGTTATGTGTTTGTATCTTTGGCATTATGGCCATTTTGGAGATTTGTAAGACATTATCGCTCTGTATGGATGAAGAAATTGCAGTTAAATCTTTTTTCTTTCATCAAAAATATGGTTAGGGTTCGTAATTTTTTTGCTGCTGGTTTATTGTTTTAGTTATCTCTATGCATTTTTGGCATTATACGCATTGGCATGGGAGCAATTATAGATTAACATAGGAGCAATTGCTTTTTCGCCCTTTGTTTATTGTTTTAGTTATCTCTGTGAATCTTTCGTTTATTGTTTGTGGTTATTTGTGTGTATCTTTGGCATTGCACCCATCACCATAGGAGCAATTGTAGTTAAATATTATTTCTTTCGCTAAAAAATATGGTTAGGGTTAGTAATTTTATCGGCCTCTGTTTGTTGTTTTAGTTATCTCTGTGCATCTTTGCCGTTGCACCCATTAAGATACGAGCAATTGCAGATTAACATAGGAGTGATTGTATGTTATCTCTGTGAATCTTTTGTTTATTGTTTGTGGTTGTTTGTGCGTATCTTTGCTGGAGCAATTGTAGATTACCATAGGAGAAATTGTAGTTAAATCTTCTTTCTTTCATATGCGAAAGGTGAAACATAAGTGCCATTTTATATGGGTATTTTGCATAAATGATTAATTTATTGTTCATGTCTTTCATTCTTTGCTCATTGTTCCATTTGATAGCAGGTTGGAGGGTTTTAACAGTGATGTGCTGTGAAATGTGCGAGAAAGTATATTGATTAAGTTGCATTGCCATTGTGGTGTTGGTTTGATAGTAGGCTAGTGTAAGACCTTTGGCTCGGTTTGATAGCAGATTGGAGGGTTTTAAGACTGTTGTGCTCCATAATCTGTATGTCGTTTTGCATGGGTATTTTGCATAAATGATTAATATATTGTTCGTGTATTTCACTCTCTGCTTATTGTTCCTTGTTATATGTTTGCATCTTTGCCCTTATACCCATTTTGGAGACTTCAAAGAGATTATGACTCTGTATGGATGAATTTATTGTAGTTAAATCTTGTTTCTTTCGCCAAAAATATGCTTAGGGTTAGTAATTTTTTTGGGTTTCATTTATTGTTTGTAGTTATTGTGCTCTAACATCTGTAAGTCATCAAAATATATGGTTAGGGTTAGTAATTTTTTCTCGGTCCATTTATTGTTTGTAGTTATCTCTATGCATCTTTGGCGGTATTTCCATGATGAAAATTCCTATTTAGGGCTGGTCTATTGAAAATCCCAGTGGAAACTTCAAACAAATAGGCTATTAGCTAAAAATATAAAGATGGATAGATAAAAGAGCTATTAGAATAACACTTAAAAGCCAGGAAACTATTTTTTTGTCCATGCTGATACAAATTAACATAGGAGTGATTGCATATATATATATGTAGAGGGTTAGTATAAAAGCTGCTAAGTGTTATTGTAATAGCTCTTTTAGAATTTCTCTATTTCTGTGGAAGGTCGTTATACCTGTTATTTGCCGCACATGGTTATTTTGTCTCTATGGAACATGTTATGTCTCTTGTATGAATATGTTTCCTGATATTGTTTTTGTGTGGACTATTTGAACTTCCCCATAACAAACTATTCTTCATGGTATTGTTTTTTCTAGTTCTCCATAGCAAACTGTTCATTATTGTAGTTTTCCTCTTCTATTACCCATATTTTAAAGTTATACTTAATGTAGGTTTTTGAACATCTATCATATGCGTGTGATTGTTAAGTGTTTTTGTAATAGCTCTTTTCCAATTTTCCTTTTTGTATCAACTATTTGAAGTTCCCCATAACAAATTGTTCCTCGTGATATTCTTTTTTCCAATTCCCCATAGCAAACTCTTTATTATCGTAGACTGCCTCTTCTATTTTCCATATTTTAAAGTTCTATTTAATTTGGGTTTTCGAACATCTGTCATTTTTAAAACTTATTGGGTATTGAATATTATATAGAAAATGCGAAATTGTATTGAATTCCATGGTAGATACATAGATACATGTACGCATATATATATGTATTCAATTGCCTAATCCATATTTCAAAATATACATATAGACAGATATATATATCCATATATATATATACAGATAAAGACCACTATGGCTCGTTTGAAAAATCAACCAAAATTTATATATATATCGTAGGAGTGTTAATTCATTTTGTCATTGTTTTACAATGGGGGTGGGTGAAGTAAATGCAGTATTGAGTGCTGTAGTGTGGGAAATAATACTTTGTTTAAGGTGTATTGTCAAAACAACCATTGTGGTGTTGCTTTCATAGCAGACTATTGTAAAAATTGTCGCCTTCGACTCTGTGGTTGATTTCATAGCAGGCTAGAGGCTTTTAAAACTCTTGTGCTCCACAATTTGTAAGTCGTTTTACATGGGTTTTTTGCATAAATGATTTATTTATTGTTTATGTTAAAATTGTTGTTCTCTAGAATCTATAAGCCGTTTTACGCTGGTGTTGCAGTGTGGGAAAGTGTAGTTTGAAATGTGCTAGAAAATATATTGATTGAGTTGCATTGTAGAAAGAGCCATTGTGGTGTTGTTTGTCTTCAATATATATATGCATATATGTATTTGTCTATATGTTTCGAAGGATTGATTTTCACACATAGTTGACATTGTATGTAAATATGTATGTATGTATGTATGTATGTATGTATATATATATATATATATATATATATATATATGTATATATCTATACATATGTATATGTATATATATGTATATGTATATATATGTATATCTATATGTATATGTATATATATGTATATGTATATCTATATGCATATTTATGTATATGTATATCTATATGTATATATGTATATGTATATCTATATGTATATATATGCATATATGTGTATACGTATATGCATCTATAATATTGAGTGCCACATAATGCAACTTGAATTTAGATTTGACAAGGCAGCTATTACATAGATTGCTTGTCTTGTATGAATATGTTTCATGATACTCTTTTTCCGTCATCTGTTTGTAGCTCCTTGTAACAAATTATTCTATTGTTCTTGTAAAAAGGATTATTTTTAATTTTTTAAATTATGAAATTTTGGGGTTTCCGATCATGTGTCATTTCCATATGATTCTTAAGTGTTTTGCTGTGATTTGGAATCTTTCCCAATTTTTTTTTATATGTGGACATGTATGTATGTAAAATTGGTTACAAACAAAATTCAAAGTGAAGAATGCAGTTCAAATGAAGACTCCAGTGCAAGTGAAGAAATTGCTCTTATGCCTTGTCGACATACTGATAGAACTTCATGCATGCTTGAATATGCTCCAAATTGAAACTCTTTCAGTATCTAAACAAGGTGTAACAACATTTTATTTGCTAGGACTAGGTTCTTCATTTGCACTGGGCTTGACAGAAGAAATGTGACCAACACCTAAGGAAAAAATATAGATGCATATATATAGACCAAGACCGTTGTGGCTCCCTTCACAGTTCAACAATAATAGACAAATATAGAAATTGTAACTTATGAGCTATTGCATGACAAATCCTATTCACGGTTGGGCTGGAAAAAAAACCAGTGGAAATTTTCAACAAATAAATTGAACAGATAAAAGTGATATTGGAAAGAATAATACTTAATAGCCACCACACTAATTTTACCTCCAATATGTTTATGCTTTCACACTAACCCTATGCATATACATATATATGCAATCACTCCTATGTTAATCTACAATTACTCCTATGTTAATGGGTGTAACGACAAAGATGCACAAAGATAACTAAAACAATAAACGCCATATATTTGTTCTTACATAGATACATGCGTACACAAATTCTTACTTTGTGTTTTGGATTTTAACACCATATATTTGTTCTTCAATAGATTTATTCATTTATTTCTAAGAATCCAAAAAATCTGTATTGCATTACCGCACTCTTCTCTTCGTCATGTTTGTTTACTTGTTTCTGATAGAAAATGGTTTGACTGAGTCTTCAATTGCACTATGAAGTAATTCATTAAAAAATGATATTTTTATTCTGAGCTTCATGATGGGAGGAATGAGTTTGATACACAAAGGATTTATGAAATAATTGCTGTGATTATGGAGTAGGGTGTCAAGAGTGGAATGTTTCATGAAGCCTCTGTGCATCAAGCTCATGCCATGTAATTGATAGACATGAAAGTATTTTTCCCTAGTGAGCGTGTTGTTTTTGTAGATAGAAATTTGGTCAATTGTAATCATGGGTTATGTAGTTCATTGGTCAAATATTTGTAGATTTAACTGCAATTGCTCCTATGGTAATGGGTATAATTCCAAAGATGCATAGATATAACTGCAAACAATAAACAAAGGACAAAAAGTGTATGTATGTGTATGTATATGTATATGCACGCATATGTATATGTATATGTATATATATGTGTATGTGTATGTGTATGTGTATGTGTATGTGTATGTGTATATGTATATGTATATGTATATGTACCAAAAGTTTTCTAAGTCAGTAACATGTTTTGGACATCCCAATGTATTAAATTATGTATGCACATAGTGTAATAACATTCTAAAAAAATTGTGTTGCATTTGAATAATAAGTTTAAAACTCTACATCTATGTTGCATTTTCCATTTTCCATGCCTATATACCCTAAGTTTCCTTATTTGTCCTTGATGCTTTGCTTGCACATATTCTTATGTGTTCTTCCCACCTTTTCAATTGGTAATAGGTAGCAATAATCTGCGCACAATGAGTATAACCCCACACATTTCATTGAAAATTCGAGCTACACAACCTCACACTAAATATTATAGACAAATAAAGAAACTTGATGCAGGAGCATCCAGTGGTGTGAGGGCAATCTTGCATCACCCAAAAGATGATTTCCATTTTTTGTTCCTGTTGTTTTCTTTTTGTAGATGTTTTTGCATTTTTGGATACCCTTTTCGTCGAATAAAAGTTTCCAACTTTTAGAATTGCTTTTCTGCTTTTTCTGCTCAACTGCTATTTTTAGCAGGTTTGAATTTGAAGTCGTGGGAAGACAGAAATTTATGGGAAGGTTCAAGATGGAAAAATACATAGTCTTCTGAAAGAATCAGGTCAAGATCATTCATGATTTGAAAGTTATTCAAGTTCCAGTTTCTGCTTTTTGCCCTGAAAAACCTTCCAAGCTCAGTTTGAGGCACTAAACGATCCCGGATGGGCCTAAAAATTTGCAGAAACACCAAAGTAGTCCAGCAAAAGCCTATTTTGTGGAAAATCATCTTTTCGAGAGCTTTCCAAAAAGGTATTATCATTGAAGATCCAACGGTCGGATTAAAAGTTATGGCTGTCGGAAGTTGGTGCGTATTTTAGAAATGTGCTAATTTTCGACTATGAATTTAAACTTGAATTTCAAATTGTAATTTTGGTGCCAAACCGCCAAAACTCATATCTTGAATGTTGTTTTTGGTTCCAAACGGAAAAGGGGCTATTTATGGGCTAGTTTCTGATTTTTGGGTAACTTTTTGGGGAAAGAAGTTTGCATGCTGCGAAAGGGGGATCTGGGTAATTTTCTGTAAGTCTATAATTTGCATGTAATACAGAGCTTGGGGATTTGAGATCCTCTGCATGTAAGAATTCCATATTTTTGAATAAAATATTATTCCTTATTTTGTGAGTGTTATTCTGTGTCTTGGGTTTGCTCCCTCGTCAAAACTGTAAAAGAGCTATTAGAATAACACTGAACAACCAAAAATTACTAACCCTAACCATATTTTTTTGACGAAAGAAAGAAGTTTTAACTGCAATTTTAATTATTCTTTGTTGATGAGAATGTTAATTTTTTAGGTAGAAATCTGCATAATTGTACAGTCGTGGGATATGTAGTTCATTGGATAAATATTTGTGAAGTAGATATTTCACTTAAAATCATGGGGATGAAAAAAAAACAGCTATTTTGGCCTACAAAGCGTGCAGGGAAATGTTAGAAAACTTGTGGCATTTGTGATGACTTTAAAATTGAGGGAATTTTCCAAGAAATCATTAGTTATATTGTTTTCCATGGATTTCAAACATTTTCGACTGCATGTTCTGTAGCCCAGGAGTGCTTTGGTGTGCATACATTGGATTTCCCACATGGTTATCATGTCGATTACATGTTACATATACATCTATTTTAGGCAGCTCTTTATCAACATATCCATCTTTTTAAAGTTGTTACATGGGAAAAAAATAGTGCAATATAAGACATCATATATGGAAACAACAAAATTTCCCCTATTTTTCCATTGTGTGATATATGATATGGCTCCATTGAATTTTTGATGGGCCTTGCATACTTTTCTTGCTCGAGGGTTTGACTAGAGCCCATGAGGCTTCATGATTCCATTATGGCAAGGAGGAGAATGAGCATGAGTTTTTTGGTTTTCCCTATCACTAACATACATTCGCTCCTACATATCAACAACATATTGTATTCTGCAGACTGCATTTGTCCATGCTTATAGAGCTATCTTTTCAACTTCCTAATTGAACTATTTAAACCTTGTTTGTTATGATGATACCTATTTTCTTTAGGTTATGACAACAATTATATGATGCGATTCTAAATGTTTTTATGTAACTAAAACCTTTCCCATATCTTTAAACTTATACACAGCTAACAAATTTGAAACATATTGATACAAGATTCAAGCTACGTCCTTTGGTGGTAAATATTGAAGACAAATAGAGAATTGTATAAAAGGTATTAGAGTAAGACTAATTTGCTACTAAATATTACAAAAAAAGAAGAAGATTAAATACAACTTTAAAATATGGAGTATAGGAGAGGCAAACTACAATTGTGAACAATTTGTTACAGGGAACTAAAAAGAACAATATCATGAAGAATAGTTTGTTACCACAAACTTGAAATAGATGAGGAAAAAAGAATATCATGAAACATATTGATAGAAGACATCAAAGCAAAAAAAATTGAAAGAAATGCAAAGGTATAGCTGAATTTCATGTTTGTACTTTATAACAATCTACAAAATTCCAAAATTTTGAAACTTAAAAACAATAGTTCTTTTACAATTGCTCATTTTTGTCTACAATATTTAGTGGCAAATAATCTAGCTTGAATTTTGAATTGACAAGCCAACTGTTACACAGATTGCTTTTGTTGTATCAATATCCACTTCCTCATAACAAACTGTTCATTATTGTAGTTAACCTCTTCTATTCTCCATGTTTTTAAGTTCTATTTATTGTGTATTGGCTTTTTAATGTTCACTATGGGATGCTAAGGCTTATGTTTTGCAAATATGAACATAACTTATTCCTATGTTTGCATATATATATTCGTACACTCATTGAGCTTGTCCTGCTCTTTGCATGACGTATACCTGCATCTTCTTTATGTGATCTCTTCTATTGTAGATTCCTTACATATTATTTGTTATAAACTATACAACTGTTTATATTTCCTAATTTAGATATTGTCTACCAATTACACATGTTCACCGCACTAAACTTCAAATTTTCCCTCTGACTAACTATATCTGATTGAAACCATTTAAGATTGGAAACATTTTGAACTATAATTGCACATCTCCACAATACTAAATAGCTTTGTCATCACATCTTTTGCATGGTGTACAAGTTGCAACTACGTTCTATTTATATAGAAGGCACGGCTATATGTCCTCTATTCCATCTCTTATTTCATGAATACATGTCAAATTCTCTGTCATAAATGGTACAACTATATATATTTTTAAAAATGTATAGCACCAATTTCAACTAAAGAAAATTCTCAAGTTAATCCTATGAAATTTCCACAATCTATAATGCTTAAGATTTGTTATTTCTGGATATTTGATTTTGTTTCTATTTTTGGATGAAAAAACTCAAATACAATCAAATATCCAGAAACAACAAACTTAGGTGCCCAAACATTGGATCCACCATTTATCATAGTGGTGGGCAGTGTATGTTCTTCCTTGGGCGTATGGTGATAGGCCATGAGCCTGCATCACCCAATATGGCAGAGCGGAGAGCAAGCCTTCTTTTCTTTTGTTCATACAACATCCAGCTGCATGCAGAAGGTATGCTTGCATCTTTTCTAAGACTTCTATTTTGTAAATATGAATGTAATTTATTCCTATGTTTGCATATATATTCAGACATTCATTCAGTTCCCATGCTTTTGATTTTAATATGGTGCCGTCTCTTATTTCACGACTACATGTCAAATTGTTTTTCATAAATAATACAACTATATATATTTCTAAAAATTTATAACACTGCTTTAAACTAAACAAATTTCTCAAGTTATATGTTCTTGCTCGGGGGTTTGGTGACAACCCATGAGCCTGGGTGACCTGATATGGCAGGGTGGAGAGCCGGTCTTCTTTTGTTCTGTTCATACTACATCCAGTTGCACCCACAAGGTATGGCTGCATCTTATCTACGACTTTTCTTTTGCAAATATGAATGTAATTTATTCCCATATATATATATATATTTGCACATTCATTGAGCTGCCATGCTTTTGATTTTAATATGGTGCCCACATTGTTTTTAGTCTGCTAACAAATATAGTAATTGTATAACAGGAGGTGCATAATCTGGCATTCAGTATTGTAGATAAATAGAGAAATTGTAACATATCTATTAGTATAACATAGATATGTATATTTATGGATACATACGTATATATATATATATATATATATATATACACACACACACACACACATTTGTTGCTCGGGACATCTCCGGTGCTGCATGTGATTCTTAAGTGTTTACCCTAATAGTTGTTTTACAATTTCCCTATTTTTTCTACAATATTTAGTGTCAAATAATGTAGCTTCAATTTTGAATTGACAAGCCAACTGGCCTTGTCTAGACGGTGATAGAATTTTTGGTAAGTAGAAATATGCTGCAAACTCAAATCTATAAATGGGATATGAACATGAACCATTCACCTTTTCCCAATTTCTTTGGCCTGTGTATTTTTCCTACCTCTCTTAAAGTTCTAGTCTAGACCAAAATCTTGTTGCATGGAATTGGCATTAGGTCAAGTGGCTACTGAAAATCTTTTTTGACCATCTGTCATTTACCTGTGATTCTAAAGTGTTTTTGTAACAGTTGTTTTAGAGTCTCTCAAATGGTAGATCATCTATAAAATATTTTATATGGAAGTTTAACATATGGAGAGTACAAGCTATAAACCATAGATATGGAGAGTTTCTTATATAGAGCTTTTGCTGTACAAAAGCATATAGCAGTAAAATCCACAAAACCCGATTCCATAGACATAGTTCTAGGAACTTTTTTCAGAGAAAAAAAATATTACAATTTGAGTTGACTAATTGACAACTCTATTTCACAATAAAAATAAAAGATTAATGTATTGCAACATATCAATGGAAATTGGTAGATAACTTAGAAATATCGATCTATAACCATTTGACCTCTAAAACTGAACATATTGGTACAAGAGAAAAAATGAAATTGGAAAAGAGCTATTAGGAAAACACTTAAGAATCACAATTTCCTTGTCAATTCAAAATTTAAGCTACATTATTCCCCACTAAATATTATAGAAAAAATAGGAAATTGTAAAAAAAGTATGGGTAACTGGAAAAAAGAATAAAAATATATATAGTTGTACCATTTATGACAAATAATTTGACATGTAGTCATGAAATAAGAGATGGAATAGAGGACATATAGCCTTACCTTCTATATAAATAGAACGTAGTTGCAACTTGTACACCATGCGAAAGATGTGATGACAAAGATATTTAGTATTGTGGAGGTGCAGTTATAGTTCAAAACACCACAATGGCTGTTTCAACAATACAACTTAATCAAAGTATACTTTCCCACAATGCAACACTCAATATAGCATTTACTTTGTCTACCTGCATTTACTACCCCCGCCTCCATCATACAACAATGAAAAAATGAATTAACACTCCCATGAGAAAACACTTACGTTTGAGCTTCCACGTATCGAGGACACCAACTCTAATAGATTGTGGAGCACAACAGTTTTAAAACCCTCCAATCTGCTATAAAATAGAGGCGAAGCGAATGATTTTTACAATAGTCTGCTATCAAACCAGCCTCGCTTTGATGCCAAGAGAGAAAAAAAAGGATATTAAATGCACAAAAAACTCTTTTACAGTTTCCCTATTTGTCTATAATATTTAACCAAATAATGTAGCTTGAATTTTGAATTGACAACCCAACTATTCCATAGATTGCTTGTTTTCTATCAATATGTTTCATAATATAGAGAAATTGTAAAATAACTATTAGGAAAACACTTTACGAATTAGGGATAAATGACAGATGATCAAAACCTGCATGAAACATATTGATACAAGACAAGCAGTCTAAGTAAGAGTTGGCTTGTGTAATCAAAATTGCTCACACAGGAAAACACTTGCCTTTTGCTTCTGCGTATCGACACAACCAACTGCATCAGCTACAATGGTCTTGGTCTATATATATGGATATATATTTCTGCCTGTATCTATATTTTTAAACATGAAAGGGGGATTTGAATACATATACATACATACATACATCCATACATGTATATATATATATATATGCGTATATGTACCTCTCTATGTTTCAGGAAATTCAATACCATTTCCCTTTTTGCGAATAATATTTATAGTAAGTGTGCCTTTCTTGCTCAGGGGTTTGGCTAGAGCCCGTGAGGTGATGAGGGCACAGCCCGAGACACAAAAAATAACCCACAAACAAGAGAATAATTTTATTATTCAGAAAATGGAGCTTCTTACATGCAGAGGATCTCAAGTCCCCAAGTTCTACAACACATGCAAGTTACAGAAAGCTACAGAATAACCTTTTCGCAATATGCGAGCTTGTCCCCAAAAAGTTACAAAAAAAATTAGAGACCCGCCCATAAATAGAGCTCCTCCTTAGTTTGGAGCCAAAACAACATTAAAATTTGAGTTTAGGCGGTTTGGTGCCGAAAATTACAACTTGAAGTTCAAATTTCAAAAGAACATTTGCAATTGTATCTTCTAGAAAGTGCGCCAACTTCCCGGGGCCATAACTTTTGATCCGGGGCTTTGATTCGCGAACCGTTTGAATTGTTGGAAAGGTCTCAAAGTCAAGAACGCGCTCGAAATTTTCTATGCTGATTTTAGCAAGTTTTAGGGCCATTACGGGAGCTCTAAGTGCCTCAAATCCAACTCAGAATATTTTCAGGTGTAAATCTGGGAACTAAAACTGCAATATCTTTCAACCCAGGAATAGAAAATAAAAATCGTAAATTGGGAATTTCATTATGACGAAAAGGGTATCCAAAAATGTAAAAACATCTAAAAACTGAGAAAATTGAAATTTAACTATTTTTGGGTGATGCAAGATTGCCCTTACACCACTGGATGCTCCTACATCAGACACCTAGGGTAATTTGAGAAGTGACCCCATCACGTCTCAGATGGTTGAGAAAAACCCAATCGGTCAACCACTACTTTAGATAGCCAAGATGAATCTTCCACAGGCCTTCCTTTCCATTTCACCAGATATTCTTCATATTGCCTTTTTCTGGTACTCCTTCCCACACGACTATCCAAGATTGCTTCAATCTCCTCCCTTTCTGAAGTAGGTGCTGGAATGTCAGGCTGCCCTACTGCTGGTGCTTCCTCCATTCCACCTTCATGATACTCTGTCAAATCTGAAATGTTGAACACAGGGGAAATGTTGATTCCATCAGGCAACTCTACCTCATATGCATTCCCTAAATCATGCTTCTTCAAAATCTTACAGGGACCGAATTTCTTCATCTTCAATTTATTATAGGTTCCCATGGGAAACCTTTCTTTCCTCAAGTGGACCATTACTTCATTGCCAATCTGAAACTCCTTACACCTCCTCTTCTAATTTGCCTTAGCCTTATACTGCATATTCATCTTGTTAATATGTTCTCTTACCTTCTCATGTATATCCTTGATGTGTTCTACAAAATCTTCGGCTTTAGCACTTATTTTCTTCTCT
>VDFB02095473.1:55117-238721 GCA_007258455.2 Sequoia sempervirens | reverse complement strand
CCACTATTATGGTAGCATAACTAAGTGTTCTCATGGTTTGGATAGGGTTATGGCTTAGAAAACCCTCTATTCTTCTAATCCCACATTGAATTACCCTATCAATTTCCTTTTTTCCAAGTTGTAATTTGAGCCATCATATGCGTTCAACCACCGACCCCTTTGGTTTAGAATGTCGGTCATCCAATGTGTCGCCCACTTGAATGTCTCCTAGTGTTGGGTTGACAAATATTTTCCTAAATGACTTAAGCTTAAGTCATTCATCCATGAGGGTTAAATCATCATCGGCCTAACAATGGGCCCTTCTTTAATGCTAACATTGTTGTATGTGCAGGTTTAGAGATCTATGTCTAGGGAAAATGATCCTGACTATACCCCACTAGCTC
The DNA here is from genome assembly GCA_007258455.2 of Sequoia sempervirens. NCBI lineage: Eukaryota > Viridiplantae > Streptophyta > Pinopsida > Cupressales > Cupressaceae > Sequoia > Sequoia sempervirens. The sequence continues at coordinate 238,338 of VDFB02095473.1, read as the reverse complement.
GTGGGAGATAAATTCTAGTTGGTTACGCAATGCAAGGATAGCGAGATGAGGATGCATGTCCTTATACGGACATGGGGCCCAGTCTCCAGTGTCTGGCTCACTGCCTGTGGCTCCAAACCAATAGTGAAGAGCAAGCATAGAAGATGATCTCTACCACCCCCCGCTAGCTCGCTGTGGAAAGGTGAATCCTCATTAAAGGTTATGAGAGTTGCAAGATCCTGACACCTGGATTAGTCCACTAGTTATTGAGATGGGTAGGACCCATCGATGGGTGAGGTGTCATCTAGTTTGGACAAATGCTATTGGCCAAGGATTAAAATAAAAGAAATGTTGAGTTTTAAACTCAGTCAACTCAGCGTGAGCCATTTGATCTACTATCTCATCTCAGGATCGATAACTGATTTTCAAAATAAATAAAATGGCATGTGATAGCCATTTGGTTTTGCAACCAATGAGCATTAATGATATGCTCTTTGCAAGAGTGATCAAATTGATCTTCGTGCATGTGGAGACTTAATTGTCAGTAATTATGAAGTATGATATGTGGATTTCCATGCACTTGGGAAATAAATGGTGAGAGTATGCATGCCAACAAATTGCCACCATTTCACATTTGTCTCTTCTCTCGGCATTAATGGTTGCTATTATCACTTCACTCGATAAATAAAGGACAAAATGACTGCTAATTTCATCATTTGCATTTAACTGTTGGAATTTTTTTGAATTGAACCTGAGTGAGTAATACTCAATTGTGAGCTCGAGATACTATCATATAGTGAAAATGAGTAAACCAGTTGCTTCCATAGGACCAGTTAGAAGGTCATCTAGAATAAATTTGTAGAGGCCCCATGATGATATTCTAGAACATGCTTTGATTGCAGAGGACAAGGTTCCTGTCAACAAGCCCATGAGTGTGCCTTCAAGATGTAGCAAGAGGCTACAATTCCAGGGACCTAGTGCTAGAAAGATAGAGGATAAACGAAAAGGACTGACACAATTCACTATTGGAGTAGATAGGAAGGTAAGATATGGAGGCAGTTCTTTTGGATGTCAAAATTCACCCATTGACATCACAGACAACCCATCTGAAAGTGAAACAGAGATGGACTCTGGCTATCACCATTATCTCATGACCCTAGGTTGAGCTTCAACCCCAGGAATGGAAGTATTGACTATCCTGCCATTAGCTGTCAGGACTCCTAGTGGGTGAGATGGTTATGCGTTTAAAAGTGATAAAGATGAAGAGGGAGTTCAGGTTTCTTCTCCATCTCTCTCGACAACGCGAAGTGGGCACGTGTACCATGGATTGGGTGCTGCTAGTGGTAAGTCTTCTGGTTGGTGAAAGGGTGGTGTGCCTCCATGGAAAATTTTGTGTTCTCTGATAGATTTCTATCATCATTGCTCTTTTTCCACATTCATGGGTGGTACTTTTGGGGTGTTGGTGTTGACTATGTGCCTTCAAGGCATTATGGACACTGGATTTGCTACTTACCTGGTAGCTAAGGGAATTTTGGTGGCACTTTACATTTCCCTTTTGATGGCAGTTACAATTTTGGTTTCCCTATTTTCAATGTGTTGCTGCAGGATTAGTGTGTGGGGAATTTTTAAATGCAGCTGAAATTCGAGCTGAAATGAAATTTTGTGATGAAATTTTTAGTTTTAGTCAGAAGCTTGTTTGCTCCTTGCGCTATAAAAGGAATTCATGGCTCATTTGCAAAGGGTTCTGGTCTTAAGTTTTGATTTAGGTATAGGTCTAGGTAGATAACTAGGTATAGAATGGAAAATAATGATAGAGCAGATGACTTGTTTTCGCTCTGAAGCATGTATATGATAGTCTTAAATGGTTTTCTAGAAATTACTGATATCAAAAGAAATCTATAATTGTAATGCATTTACTCTCCTTCTATACATGGTTGCAAGTTTTGAATGAAATATCAAGGATATCTTTATTCATCTTCAATTATTTATTTGAATGTATGCCTTTGTTCCTACTTTGATTCAAAGAATCAATTAAAATGGTTAAATAGAGCCATAAATTTGTGATAATTTACGAAGGATTTGATAAGTAGTTATGTCTTAGAAACTATGAGCTCCATGATGCAAAGTATTGTGAGAGTTGTCCATTATCATCAGAATTAAATCATTTCTATATTACTAGTTGTTCTGTATGTGAATTTGATGCCCAATTTGACAAGACACATGTCTATTTGTTAAATATTTACATAAGGAATGTAGTAATGGTCTATCTAGTCATTGATTTGAAGTCAGAACATAAATTAATTTTAAAATTCATTTACCATGAGGCATGTTTGTGAGGTATTTCCTTGTTCCTGGTGAATTAATTGTTATTTGCTTAAATTTTAGCCAACCCTTGAGTGAATTATGTTATTTACCCCTCATAGGAACTGATCTATGATTTGACATGTCATTCATTGAGATGGTCAAATGGAACATTGTTAGGAACACCCTCTTAGGTCCCACAGAGCCTGAAGTGTAGAAGATTTTAGTCATCGAATGAATCTTGTTGGTTGGCCATTCATTTCAAGGGTCTTGAGTATAGGAGTTGGCTACTCTTTAGAGATTCCTTAGGTTCACTTGAAAAAAAACCAACAAACCCAAAACGTTTTTTCTTTGTTTTTTCTCTCTTTGTGTTATTCTTCTAGTTCTATGAATATTTGGGGAATGATAACATTTTTGAGATCTAGATAAAAACATTGTAGCACATATATACTGACCCCAAATCCATAGATCCCTTATTTATTTTTGGGGGAAATCGCTCCCTCCATTTTCATGATGTAGGTTTATTTCAGAAACATATGACTTGGCATAGGTTTTTTTGAGGAAGATCTCATGTCTTAGGAGTAAACACTGGCTAATTTAAAGCAGTTTCTCATAGCAATGGTGCTAGTAGCCACTTTAAAGTGGGGGCATACGTCGATGAAATATTTTGACATTTTTGCATGTTTCATGATGCAATTTTATTTTTTCTTGTGATATGTCCTTTCTTGCCAGTGTAATTGACTTTGATGTCCTCCAAGAGTGTGATATTTCTTAGTGTACAACTTTCCTCTTAGTAATGATGTGACACACTGCATTCCCTAAGTTGTGAATCTTTTACTCTTGACTTGTCCTCTCTTGGAGACATTAGGTACAATGTTCCCTAAGAAGAAGACGTTACACAAATGAAGCAAGATCCGCTTGAAAAAAAGCCTATACATAATGTTCATGTGTTTGGCATAATACAACTTGCTGACCTTGTGAAGCTCAAAACCCTAATTCAAAGCCACCTAGCATAACACACCTTGCTTTCCTATGAATCCTCACCTTGCATTGTAGTGCCTTCTTGAAGTTTCCAAGAGGATATATTTGATATGGTATGGGAGCCTAATATGATTCTCTCATTTGCCACCCCTTTGTTTCATTGCACCTTATAGTGCCTTATTGAAGTTATCAGAGGGATAGCTTTGGTATGGCGAGTATGATGAGAGCCAACACATAGGCATGACTTTCTCATTCTAAGGTGAGAGCCGACACATTGGCATGAATTTATCACTAAGCCACCTTATTAGAAGACTCACCTAGTGGACAACCTAGAATTCTGATACCTCAGAGTGAGCACAAAACTGATAGTCTAGATGTGTTCCATGACATCACATTGGACAATCTAGGCTTGATCTTCTTGGTCTTTGATAGTGTATGATTGTGTATCTTTGTCCTTGATTCTTAAATAAGTGTCTTGAATGTCTACTTTAGTGTGAGTTTGACATGGGATCACACTCTCACTAAAGTGGGGGAAAGATGTAGTAATGGAAAAAGTATCCCTTTTTCCTTAATTTGGGAATAATTAATAAAATGAGTTTAATGTTGCCTTGATTTAGTGTTTTAATGTGTTTTAAACATTCACATTAAGTTTAGGGCCCTTTAAAATAAATGGAATTAATTGTTCCTTATTTAAGGTGTTTTAAAGTACATCTTTACACTTTCACACTAATCTAGGGCTTTATTAATTAATTGAGGTTAATTTACCTTAATTGGCCTCTTTAATTTAAATCCAAGCCTAATTAACTATAAATTCCAAGGGATAAAACCTAACATTAAAAAATTCCATTACAAAACACTTAATTTGAGGTGTGTTTCCTAGGTTAGTGACCTAGGACCCATTCTCCATGTGGTGAATGAATCATCACTAGGTCCTAGGACCCTATTTTCACATGATATTTTTCATTCTTCGAAGTGTGTCCTAGTTAAGTGAGCTAGGACCCATTCGTCACATGGTGAATGCATCCTCACTTAGATCTAGGACCCCCTCTTTGAAATATATTTTTGGTGGTATTTTAATGATTTCAAATCCATGATTTGATGTCAACTTGTAATATTTGAATTTTGGGAATTAATGTTAAGATATGTATAAATGCAAGGCTATTTCACTATGTTTCATCCTAGATCTTCATAAGCAATTAAGAGTACTTTAACAAGAGAATTATAGAGCATTCAAGAGAATTTCTAAGGAATTCAAGGGTAGATTATTGAAGATTATTGCAGCAATCAAAATCCACTTCATCATGTCATTGAAGGAATAATGCATCATGCATGTTGTTGAGCTAACGTGTTGATGTAGCATTTTAAGATCAATCAAGCATATTCAAAGGCATTGTTTCACATCAAGTTTTATGATCAAGATGTATTGTAATACCCCTCCTCTTACTGTTTTGATTTATTATTTTTCTATGCGTTTGTTTGCTATTTGTGACTGTGATGTTACAATTATTGTTTGATTTGGCTTGCTAGATGTTAGATGATGATGTTATTTCATTATGGACATGATTATTTCATATGACATTATGGTTGGTTATATTAGTTGATTTTCAGAATTATGATATGATGCAATGATTTAATGAATTATGTCATAAGATGAATTGTTAGTTTAGAAATGTTATTTTATCAGTTAAATTATAATTGTTAGAATAGGTGTGATGAAGGACAATATGGCATCACTCGTTCGCGAGTGCCCTACTATGTTGCGATTCCTTCTCACAATGCAGTACTTCGATTTAATGCTTTGATTTTATATATATATATGCACATGTACACAACTTCATTTGTATGCAAGATTTGCAAGTACAAGTCTCGATTCCACCCGCTTCGGCAGGACAGGGCGAGCACCAATAGCCCAACGGATAAATGTTGAAACAGAGGTGACGATGAAGTCCTCCCATCCCATGATGTCAGATCGTCTCGTTTGATTGGTATTGTTCATTTTGTGTAATTGTCGTCATTTGTGCTTTGTGTTTTGTATTTTGGTCATACTTTGATTAATGTTGGTACTTTTTATATTGTGGTGTATTCGATTTTAATGATGGAAATAATTGTTTGTTTTAATGTTAGATTTAAACTCTTTATAAATATTTAGATGATTTTAATTATTTTTGAAAGTCGTATATATTTCAATTAATTGATAATTAAATATTAAATGTGTTTTAAGTATTTTAATCAATTATCTGGTGGAGGATAATTATTAGAATAATTTATTTAATTTAAATAAGTAATGTGATGTGCAAGTAAAGTTGCAAAAATAGAAATTAAAGCAATAAAACAAATAAAAGAATAAAAAAAGTTGAGAGAGCAAATGAGAATACAGATCTGGGTAAAAAGCTGGCTTTTAAAGAATTGTTTTATTTTATTTTTGATTTTTAGAGTTTTTGTGAGAGATGGACAATATATTTTTAATTTAATTGGAATTTTGAGGGGGTGCAGGAGGGAGGATTATTGTCACAGAGGTTGCACAAGATATTGACTATGTAATTTTGAATCTTAAAAAAGATTTTTTTAAAATTTTGTTCTATATTGTGAGGAGGGTTTTAGAAAGGGATTATGAATCTTTTGCGGGTTATTCTGGAGAGTCTTCTGAACAAGGAACCGGATTCGAGTTCGACCACAGAATTCTAGAGGGACAGATTCAAGCAGGAACTAGAAGCTCATTGTAGAGGCCATCAGGATCGAACAAGCGTCATCAGATTTGCAGTAGCACAGGATTCCAGGTTCCAAATGTTTCATCTCCTTCTTCCTTCTGTTCCAAAAAGAAAATAAATAAATAAGTAACTCATCCTTAAAGTTAGTCTTTTTAGAAAATAGTTTGAATGACAAACAAAACAGAAAGATTTCTGTGGAATCCTTGTTTGAAAGTATCCAATATCTTTATTTATTTATTTATTTTCTTTTATGGAAAAATCTCTCTACCTTTCTTTTAGTGAATTAATTGGTTGTGAATATATATATATATATACATATTCCATAAAATTGTGCCGAAATATGTGTTCATCCCATAATATTCTGTTGATATATATATTTACATCTATTTATATATATATGGCTGAGTTTTTTATAAACTTTGTTAATGATTTGTGTTTGTTTTTGAGTCTAAAAACGTAATTCGTGCCGTACTGGGTTTATTGACAAAATTTCATTTGGAAATATAAAGGAAAATTTTGATTTTCGTGTTTATTTAGGAAAACAGATAATAGTTTAAAAAATAAATAAATAAATAAAATTGTGAGTCGAATTTAAAAATTATATATATGTTAAAAAGAAAATTTAAATTGTTGGGGAGGGGAAAGGGTCGTACCCTATCCCCTGTCCCGTATTTTTGGCAGTAGGGACTGCCCACAACAGTCCGCGGACTGCTGTGCGCGGCAGTCCTATGGACTGTCGTGCACAAAAATCACGAGGACTGCCGGGTAGTCCTCTATGTTTGCGCGGTGGTAAGGTTTATACCTTACCATTATACGTGTATTTCTATGTTTTTTTTTTTTAAATTCGTTTTCTTTAAAGATTTTAAATTCGTTTTATATATGTATTTTTAAACTCTTAATTTGTTTTAGTTATGTATATTTAAATTTCAATTCGTTTTAAATAGGTATAGTTAAATCTAAATTCGTTATATATATATAATATATGTAGGTGTGTACGTGTAGTTCTGACAAAAAAGTACCTTAGTAGGCAATTATTTTATGATTATATTTATATATATATGTGTAAAATTAAATATATATGCAGCAAGTTGTGTAAATTGGAATACAAAAAAATATATATTACTTTTATTTAATATGAGTTAGTATTTTGTAAACAAGCAATTCAGAGAAAATTGGAAAAATTAGATATAATTTGATGAAAGATTATTTAGGCCCTTTCTATAAGAAATACATTTATAAGTTTGTATTTTTAAGAGTATGAACCTATATGTGCAATGGTATTTTTGGGTATCAATAAAACATGTAGAAGTGTGGAGTAGATCTTGTGGTTAAGTTAAAGAGTTATGTGAAACGTGAAAGTAGTGCCTCTATTGAATTGTTGGATTGATTTCTTTATTGGGTGGACTAATTTCTGTATTAAGTTTGTGCATAGGTTGATCGTTCTGTTGTGTTAATCATTGATCTTGTTTAAGTTTGTTTTGAGTCAAATTGTAAGATCATTGTGTAATGTATGGTTGGGTAACCTAGGAGGAGAAATAGAGGTCTCCCTTGGATACCACTCGAGAGTGTATCAAATTTTAATTGTGAAGATTTCATTGGGATGTTGCCACTCACTACCTTATGATTGTTGACTCGTTTTTGATATCTAGTTTCTATTGTTAGTTCGTTGATGAGGAAATCCTAGTGTAAGTCTTTTTAGAGTCTTCCAGAGGCTTGTTTTTATTGTTGGTGAATGTTCGTCATTTTATGTGCTCTTGACGTGGCAAGATATTAGTATCATTAATTTGAAAGGGTTGTACGAAACTTGGTGAGACTTTGATTTTGTGTTTATAGCGAGATGGGTAATGCCTCGCATGGTTTAGTCTTGAGATTATTTGCTTTGTCTGTAGCGGTACAACCCTTGCCTAGTTTTGATTTATGTTAGGGGTCATAGGGAGAGTGGCTCTTCGTCGGCGCCGGCGCCTCAGGTAAGAGGAAGTGCTCAGGGGAACCCATGTAAGAGTAGTTAAATAAGTGATAATCTAAAAATAGAATTTAGGGGGATGGGTAGTAAAACACACAAGATAATTAAAACTGGATTCCTCGTCTATGCATTAGGGCTACCGTAGACTAGTGATAGACTGAGTAGGCCGTGGTCGGCAAAGTCATAGTCTCATCTTCATGAGAGATTATCGGCTCCGCATTAGATACCCTATGGTGCCGATGCCTCAGTTAGGAGGAAGGGCCAGCAGATCCATAGATGGGTGTCGGTGCCTCAGTTGGAGGAAGTGCCAGGGGATCCCATGAGAGCTATGCGATGACACTCTCCACTAGACATCCTTGTTCTTGTTTCTTGTCGCCTTTGGGTATTGTAATCTTTATGTTTCTAATTTTAGGGCTAGGGGATCCATAGATGGGTGCCGGCGCCTCAGTTAGAGGAAGTGCCAGGGGATCCCATGAGAGCTATGAGATGACCCTCCCCACTTGACACCCATTTGGCTTGTTTCTTGTTGCCTATGGAATTGTGTATTGAATGGTTGTTTTAGATTTATTATGGAATCATGTTCTTTTTAATGTTTCAGATTTATTTGGAAATGTATTTTGGATGTTGTTTCAGTTCCTCTGGATATTGTAATCTTTATGATTGTTTATGATTCTTGTGGTTTTAGTTTATGATAGCTATTTGGTTACTTGTATAAGTTGTGATACCTTGTTTAATTGTGATGAGTTTTATAGTTTTTACATGTCATGTGATTTGCGAACGTTGATGGTTGTTCATTGTATGCCTTGTGTGGTACTTGTTTGTTCTATGTTATTGTTGAGTCGGTTTGACATTCATGGTCGGGTTCACTTCCTCATTACCTCTGAGCACGGGGGGCGAGTTACTTGTAATTCACATGGTTGGGTGGAACGTGCTCTGCACCCGTTGGGTTCCCCATCAGCATCTTTTCTTCTCAGCTTTTCGCAGTGGAGTTGTACCAGTAATCACTTGTATTTCATATTTCATTATTCTTGTATCAATCCCCATATTGGGAAACTCAATGTAATTCAATTATCAAGAGATTGTAATGTAACATTAAAACGATGCTGTAATAGTTAGGATTATTTGTATCTTTATTAAGAGATTTATTATGGATGTATTATGTGATGTTTATTATACTCGCATCATGGTTTTTGGATGTATCATTGTTTGTGGTCATTATAAGATAAATGGTTATGTGTAATCTTTATCTTTATTTATGTTTAGTGTTACGAAGTAACCTCGCGTGCCCCAGAGAACTAAGTGTGTTAATGTTATGTAATGTGTTATGTGATTATGGTATAATGTATTTGCATGTTTAATTCAATTGTTTAAAAAAAAAAAAAATTATTTACATTGTGTGTGTTCTCTGGGGACAGTAGATTACAAATTTTTCTTTATCCAAAATTGGTGAAACAAAAGAGGGTTTTAAAGGGAGATTCTCAGCTTTCCACCAATATAAAATTATACTTTACTTTTGAATTTAAGAAATGGTATTGTGATTTTCTATTCAAATTGACTAAAGTCACGGTTGATAAATTTGATTGAAAAACATCTATAGCTTTCAAATGGTATCACATTTTGAATCTAAAACGTGTGTCACATTCTATACTTCACATACTATAGAAGTTAGAAAAAGGAAAATTGAATTTCATAAAATTTTGACCAAGTTAAGGTGGTTAGACATATAGGTTTTGTTTTAAAGTATTTGTAATAAAAAAATCATAATTAATTATTACTTGGAAAATAATACAAAAATGCATGACATGGGACATGGAGTCACTCTACTTATATCTAAAATATTATAAAATTATTATCATTTTATTGTGGTTGGTGAATTGAGAATGAGACACCTACTTCTTAGTTTACTATAATTTAAAGTACTATTGCATTGAAATTTCAAATTTTCACCAAAATAGATTTATTTATTTTTTAAACAAACCTAGTAGTTTAGAGCTACATTCAGTTTCTACAAATTCTATTGTTACATATTTTTAAAATAATATAGATAACTATTCAAATTTTTACATCAGTTTCCTAACTCTAAATTTTGATTTTTTGCCCACTTAAGGGCATGTTTTATGATGATCTGCACATACCCATGTATGTGATTTAGTTGATTGATTAAGGCTAGGTGCAAATAAAGATTAATTGATTTTAATTAAATGCTTTAATGATTAGGATATTTTGAACATGACAATAATTGTAAAACTTAGAGTAAGTGAATTGATTTAAATCTTAATAAGACGACTTCTTTTATTAAATTGTTCTGATTATAAGTATAATTGTGAAATTTAGAGTTAATGAATGATTTATTTTAGTCAAATGACATTAATCATTAAAATTCTTTGATTATGGAATTTAATAATGAAACTTAGCGTAATGATTGATTTTAAACATATCAAGGTCATGAAATGAAATTGGCATATCTGATTGGATAAATGCAAGTAATGAAAACTGTGATTGACTAGATTTAGGAAATCCGAACATTAGCTTATTTAATTATTTGAAATGCTTTAATTGTTTGTTTGTTCTTTCTCAAGGTTCATGAAATAAAGTAAAGGTCTTGAAGTCTTCCAGATAGGGGTTCGTTTATTGTTTTGGGTTGTCTTCTTGGATAGTCAACCTTTGGATTCTTTGGGTAGTGTGTCAAATCTTGTCTAGCTTTAACTTAGTTATTGAGAACGGGATGTGAGGACTTGAGGTCTTGTATAGGAGTCATTCCCCTACGTCGCACGTATGTACCCTTGAGTGTGGAATTACTCCATGAGTTGTCTTAGAAGAGTGGCTTGCAATGGGGGCCGACACACAAAGTGGTGTCAGGGAAACTCTTTGCAAGTTGGTTAATTCAGTGATAACTAAATAAAATTTTAGAAGCTTAGGTTGCATCAAACATTAAACAAGGTTAATTATGCCTCGCTCATGGACCCAAGGGCTTGTCTAGACTTGGGATGAGACGAGAAGGCCTGGAATGGCAAGGTCATCCATCTTGTCTCCACGAGAGGTATTTGATTGCGCATGAGTGAGCATGGGTTCCAAGATTTCGGTAGAGGCCACCAGGATAACCCATGGTGGGGGCTGGAGCCTAAGAAGATTCCTAGAGTATATCCCTTGATGAGCTATGTGATGACACTCTTCCTAAGTCAACAGTTTTTATTTGGTCCTTGTGACATTCTCGATCTATTTTCTACCTGGAAGCAATGTGACTTGTTCAGTGGTGTGAGAGTCATTCTAGAGTTGTTCGTATGACCTTTACGTTCATGTGATGTGGTACTTGTATTTATTTCATATCAGTTTTGTGTAGCCTTTGTCTTGTGGTAGATGGTGTTGCCTAGGAATCCTTGTTACTATCTCTTAGCACGAGGGGTGAGCCTTCGGGTATCACATGGTTGGGTGGAACATGCATCTTATTCTGTTGGGTTGGCTTATGTTCTTTGGATGAGATTTCTAGTTGGAGAGCTTGTGGGACCCAGTTCTTCATGTTTTATTATTTCAGTTATAAATATAATTTAATACCCCTCTTTGTATTGAGGTGGAAGTTGTAAATTGTAACCTTATATTATGGTAGAATCTCATTCGGGGAATGAGTGTTGTAACCTTAATGTAAAGCATATCATTGGGATCATGTGGAACTCTTGTATCTTTGATTTAATTTTATCATGTATGGAATGTATGTGCAATTAACTATTAATCAAATATCTGCAATGGTTTTAATTCATGTTTTATAAGCAGGTTAATGTAAACTCAGTCTTGTGACCTTAGGGGTTGTTGGCATTGTGTAGTGAACCTTCATTCACTTTGTTTTTTGTTTTAAAATTGTGTTTATGCTGTTAAATTTTACAACTTCCCCTAGGGTTGTGTGGCTGAGGCATTACACCCCATGTAGGCATAGATATATATATATAGATATATACATGTAAACATATAGACATATATATATACATCTATACATATATATGTATATATGCATTTCTACATATGCATACATATATACGTGTAAAGATATACACAGATATATACATGTATATATATGCATATATATACATGTAAACATACAGATATTCATATACATGTAGACATAGAGATATATATATACACATGTACAATAAATTAATCATTGATGCAAAATTACCATGTAAAACCACTTATATATTTAATGGCACAACAGCCTTAACTCCCCCCAAGATGCTATAGGATAGAGCAGAACGTGACAATTTTAACAATGGTTTGCTACTAAAGTAACACCACACTCTCTATTTGCACAATGCATCTTAATCAATATAAAACCTTGCAACCTACTATCAGCAGGAACAATAAGCACTGAACGAAAGGAATGAACAATAAATAATGTGCTATCAAACCAACACCACAATGGCTCTCTCGACAATGCAACTTAATCAATATATTTTCTCATACATTTTGCAGTGCATCAGTGTTAAACCCCTTCAACCTAGTATCAAAAGCAACAATAAATAGAGAACCAAAGACATGAACAATAAATTAATCATTTATGCAAAATACCCATGTAAACATAGAGATATTTATATATACATGTAAACATGTAGACATATATATATATACATGTATACATATATACGTATGTATACATGTAAATATACATGTGTATATGCATGTCTACATATGCATATGTATAAACATGTAAACATATACATAGATATATACATGTATACATATACATACATATATATACACACGTGTGTATATACATATACTTTCTCACGGGTTTTGCAGCATACCAATATTAAAACCCTCCATCCTACTATCAAAAGGAACAATAAGCAGAGTCTGAAAGGAATGAACAATAAATTAATCATTTATGCAAAAATACCCATGTAAAACATGCACATATATATATATATACATGTAAACATATGGACATATATATACATGTATAGATATATATGTATATATATGTGTATAGATATCCATGCATATATGCTTGTAAACATATACATACAAATATGTGCACATATGCATACATATATACATGTAAACATATACATATACATACATAGTTGTATATAGATATGCTTAGTTTGCACGGTGTTACATAGTAAATGTCTTTTTGATAGATTTTTTATCCTTTTTGTATTTTCCTATAATATTGAGTGTTGAATAATGCTACTTGGATTCTGAATTGGCAAGTGAACTATTATATAGATTTGTCCAGGTATGATATAATTTTATCTCTCTCCTATCTTTATATTTATTAGTGCTGGAAGCATATCTATATTTATTTTTTTGTTAAACAAGTGCAATCAAGGAAAATGCACATCATCACAACACATGGATAGAATGATTAAGGAAAATATATTTTCAAGTCTTTGAAAAGATTAGTGCATGTCTACTTCCACCTCTATATATATGTATGTATGGATAAATATATGTATGTATGTTTTACTAATAGTTATGTTACAATTTCCCAATTTTTTCTATAATACTCAATGGAAGATAATGCATCTACTGTTATACAATTCCTCTATTGTTAGTAGACTACAAAGAAGGTGGGCGTCAAAGTAAAATGAAAACCATGGCAGCTCAATGAATCTGCAAATCTATATAGGCAAAGGGAAGAATAAATTATGTGGCCATTCACAATCTACAGTGTCCTCTTTGTAAGGATTTGAAGTGAAATCAATTAGAGGGATTTGAAGGGGCTAATTGTACAAAATGTGTATAGCAACAAAGATGCACAGAGTGTAGATATGTGTCTACATATGTATATATGTATATGTGTATATATGTATGTATGTATATATATATATGTGTGTGTGTATATATATATATATATATGTATATGTATATGTGTATGTATGTGTATATATGTATGTATATGTCAATGTAGATATATGTATTAATGTGTATGTATATATATGTATGCATGTGTGTATACCTTACATATATATATATATATATATATATATATATATTTATGTATACATATATTACATAGTTTGGTGGTTGTGGAGGTGGTGACCTTGATACATGGAAGGTGAATGGTAAGTGTTTGCTTCTATGGGGGTTAATGCATTTTGTTGTTGTTGTCTGATGGGGGCTAATGAAGTAAATGCAATATTGAATGTTGTAGTGTGGCAAAGTATACTTTGATTAAGTTGCATTGTTCAAACAACCATTGTAGTGTTATATATATATATATATATATATATATATATATATATATATATATATTCTTTCTTTCTCATTTGTTTCAACTCCTTCCATAAGAAACTCTTGATTATGGTAGCTTGCACCTTCTATTATCAATTTGAAAAAAATTTTGTGAGGATAATATATTGACTAGGTTGCATTGTTGAAAGCGGCATTGTTGTTTTGGTTTCGTAGCAGAACACTGCCTAAGATATGTGGTCCCTACTGGTTTAATAGTAGATTGCAGCCACAATGGCTCTTTCGACAATGCAACTTAATCAATGTACTTCCTTGCACATTATGCAAAAAATGTGAGTTGCATAGGGTGGAATTAAATATTATAGAGCAACAAAGAAATTGTGGAACAACTATTGTAGAACAAATCATATTCATAGTTTGGTTGACGAAAATCACATTGGAAACTTCAAACAAATAAGAAACCCTCTACATATCCATATATATGCAATCCCTTCTATCTTAATTTGTGTGGTTCTTCACTGTTTCCCTAATAATCCTATTAGAATTTGTGTTTTTCTCTATAATATGTATATATGTATATATACCTGTATATGTATGAATGTACAAATATATATATATGTCTGTATATATATATGTCTATGGGAAAGTATACTACAAAATGTGTGAGAAAATATATTGGTTGGGTTGGTTTGTTGAAATAGCCATTGTGGTATTGGTTTGATAGTAGACCATTGTAAAATTCTTCAAATATAGAAGAGTTTCCCACAGTTGATAATGACAATGTGGAGCTCGTCTCTTCAACAAAAGATATTCGTAAATGTTGCTCATTGGTGAATAAGTATTGTACAAAAAATTATGGAACTATAATTTACAAGGCAGTTGTTACATAGACTGGTTGTCTTCTATTAATATGTTTCATGATATTCTTCTTCCCTCATTTGTTTAACTATTGATAACTTTCATGATATTGTTTTCCACTCATCTATTTGAAGCTGCCTATAGCAGAGTATTCTATTGTTCTTGTAACAAGAATTGTTTTGTAATCTTTAAAATTTTGTAATCTTTAACGTGCTTAATTTGTTTGGATGGAAAATGTTATCATTTAGATATATTGTTGTATATATAGATAAATAGATACATGTGTACATATGGATATATATATTTTCTTATTTTTGTTTTCCAAAATGTCTAAATAGAGGAAAAATTGAACCCATATATGTATTTAAGGATTTCTATTCTTGCTATTATATATTCCATTGTTTCTATTAAGAAAGATGAAGCAACAAGTAGCAATATATACAAATGTTTGCATATAGGTGTTTATACAAATATAGCAAGAAGATTGTATGCATTATAAGTTCTCTGTTGGTTGGTATTGAATGTTGGAATACATTAATCTTTTATTTTTACTGTGGTATAGAGTTTTCAATGAGTCAACTACCGTTGGAAGATTCCTTTCCTTTAAAGGATTCTAGAACTATGTCTGCGGAGTCAGGGTCTATGGATGGGTCTCCAGAGCCCCCAAAAATTGATTTGGTGTCAACTTGTACACCTGATGTTGTGGAGTTTGACTCTAAGGATGCCATCCACTAGCCTATAGACTCTGATTCTGTAAGTTTTCCTTCATTTTTCATTGCACGCCTGCTGCAAACTTACTCTTATTGTTTTCTACCTTTCTTTTTTTTGTTGCTTGATTTGCATTTAGGTGTATACATATATATTTGGCCATAGTAGAGGATATAGATATGAAAGTAGACATGCATTGATCTTTTAGAGCACATAAAAATGCATCTCTTTGTAGCCTTCATTTTCCTTGCTCGTTTTATCCATTTTGTGTGATGATGTGTATTTTTCTTGATTACACTTGTGTTTGTAGGCTGCAAAGAAAGATACGACTTTGACTCCATTTGCAATTCGTTCCATCAATGTTGGTGATATTGTTTCCTCTCTGGTCCTTCAACTTTTGTCCTTCAAAAAATTTGGTGGTGATGAAGGGCAGGTTGAGCGATACAAGGTTGTCTTGTCTGATGGCCACCATTTGCAAATAGGAACTCTCCCTTCCAAATGCAATGATATGTTGTTTACAAGTGCCTTGAAAATAGGGTATGTTGTATGTTTAAAAGACTACGTTTGTAGGAATATCCAAGATTCAAGGTGGGTTGTGTTGTTTGTTGTATATGTTAAAAAATTCTCTCTTTCATTTTTGCCTCATATAATTTGTCCAATACATTGTTTTGCTTATTTTCCAGGGCCTTAATTATATCCAACTTAGTTGTAATTATTCTTGATTGTCAAATTATTGGGACCCCTAGGTATTTGTTCAAGCAGCAAGAAGAGAAAATGTTGTTGCCTGACTCACCTCCTCCTTCTAAACGGGCCCCTAAATTTGGTCTACAGTTGTCCCCTAAAAAAAAAACAGCCCTCCAAAGGTTAGCTCTATTAAAGCTTTGAACAATTATCAAAATGTTTGGACAGTGAAAGGGAATGTAACACATATTAGGGAGATGCATCATTTCCAGAAACAAAGAGGTGAAGGGACACTGTTTAGTTTTGACATTATAGATGTGGAGGGGATAGAAATACGTATCACTTGTTTTGATGATATTGCTAAATTGCATTATGGTCGAGTTGAGGTGGGGTTTACTAATTTAATATCGAGGGGATTGGTTAAGGAAGCCAATAAAAGATTCAATAAACTAAA
Organism: Sequoia sempervirens; assembly: GCA_007258455.2. Taxonomy (NCBI): domain Eukaryota; kingdom Viridiplantae; phylum Streptophyta; class Pinopsida; order Cupressales; family Cupressaceae; genus Sequoia; species Sequoia sempervirens. The sequence continues at coordinate 221,522 of VDFB02095473.1, read as the reverse complement.
TAGTAATCTTGAGATTGTTTTGGATCAAAATTCAACAATAAAACAATCTAAAGATGAGATTCCTATCCCAAAAAAAAAAAATTGCTTTTGTGTCGGTTAGTGAAATAAGAAACTATAGTGATAACAACTTCATTGATATTATTGGCATTGTAGTGCATGTTGGGTACATTTCAACTATTTGTAGGAGAAATGTATTTGAAACAATCTGACGAACCATTAAACTATATGATGTCTTAGCTTCTTTCATTGATGTTAATTTGTGGGGCCCAAGCTGGCAAGAAAAAGGTGATACCTTGCAGCAAATGTACCTTTCTGGTGAAATAGTCATTGTTGTTGTCCGTAGTGGCTGTGTAGGCTACTTTAATGGAAAATTTATCAACACATCAATAGGAACAATCCTTGAGATTAACCCTTCTATTACTGAGGCAAACACTCTTAGATCCAAGGGGAAAATTAAAGTAGACCAAGTAGCTTCAATTTCTTCTTCACCTCAGAGGTTGCATCCTTCAAATAATAGAGTTACTATTGCATTTATCTTAAACAACTTCCCCCTTTTGGGAGAGATTGTTGAAGCCATTTTTAAAGCAACCATTCAAATTGCAAAAACTGAGTCTTTTTGTTACCCTACTTGCCCCTTGTTGGTTAATGGTAAAGAATGCAAAAAGAAATGCACACGCCCTCGTGTTGATGTTTGTTTTTGTGATCGTTGCTAGATGGAAATTGAGGAATGTAACTATCGCTATCTTTTGCAATTAAAGTTGCAATACCATTCAGGCAGCCTTTGGTGTGTTGCTTTTGATGAAGGTGCCACTAGTTTGTTGCAGATGCCAGCAAAAGACCTCTACGCATTGCAGGATGGCTCTGACTCTACAACAAATCATGTTGTTATTAAAGGCCTTGTTTGTAAAGCATATATCTTTACTACTTTGATTAGAACAAAAACGTATAATTTAGAGGAACGGCTAAAAACAACGATTGCCAAAGCAACGAAAGTTGATTTCTAAGCAGAGTGTAAACTATTGCTTGTAGACATAATGAAGATATCTACTCCTCCAAAAAAAGGCTCCACTAGCGATCCTATGCTTTGACTACTCTTTTGCACTTCTGATCATTTCTCATAGCTTTGACTTTTAAATGCTGACTATGGCATGCTACGAATTTTGTTGAAGAAATATGGATATAATTTATACCTATGTTTTCATGTACATATTTGCACGTTTATTGACTTGCCATCTTTTTTATTATAGCATGGTGCATCAATTTTTCTATCATTCTTGCTTTTGAATATTTCAAATTGGTTGGATGGTTATATGATATGTTTATACATATTACAATTTGAAAGAAAATTGAACAATTTATTTCCACATATATTTCAAATATTTTCTATACAGGCAATACTTGACAATATATTTTAATATATATTAAATATTTTGTATATGGCTAATCATTGAGATTAAACTTCTTTATGTCACATTTAAAATCTGCATGAATCGTATAAGTTTTTTCATTATGCTAAAATCAGAAGTCATAAATTATTTATTCCATCAGTTTAATGACATTGTATTTGATTTAAAGTTTCTTTGAATGCTAATCACTCTTGGTTCTTGGTTTCCATCCACATACAAATTTAATGAAAAATATATATATAAAAATGTGCTTCCAGGTCTAATGAATATCAAAAGTAGGCCAGAGATAAACTTATCTCGTGCCTGGACCAATCTATATAACAATTCACTTCTCAATTGAATATTCAAGCTATTATAAAGACATTTACTATTTGAGAAAGGAAAGTGTGAAAAACCTATTAAAGAGACATTTACTATATAACAGCCACCTTCACAATTGTCAACTTATCATTTCTTTGCAAAGCTTATTCACCAATGAGGAACATTTAGGGAGATTGTTTGTTTAAGAGGTAAGCTCCAGGCTGTGAGTAAAATCCCTCGAGAAGTGTTCTCTATTTATCTATAATATTTAGTGCCAGGTACATGAAGAATGGAAGAGGTGAAAATATTAGTGACTCTAACCATATTTTTTTGAAGAAACAAAGAACATTTAACTAGAACTAGTCATATGGTAATAAGTATAATGCCAATGTTACACAGAGATAACTAGAAGTGATAAACAAAGGGAAAAAAGTATGTTTGTAGGTATATTTATATGTATATGTATGTATATGTATATTTATATGTATATGTGTATATGTACATATATGTATATGTACATATATGTATATGTACATATATGTATATGTATATATAGGTATATGTGTATGTATATGTATATGTATATGTATATGTATATGTATATGTGTATGTATATGTATATGTATATGTATATGTATATGTATATGTATATGTATGTATATGTATATGTATATGTATATGTATGTGTATATCTATATGTATAATGTTGATGTATAAAATTCTTTGTTTGTATTCCTTTTAGACATATATAGTCTTTTGTATATTCCATTTTTTCCTTTGGTTGCATTGCTTGATGGGTGCAGAAAGGTCAAAACCTCCCATGCACTTCCATTGGTTCACTAATTGGATGTTCAACAAGTGTTGTGTTCTGCAATCTTCACTACGTCGATGTATTGTTGTTGTAAGTTGTTTTTCCTCTACCTTTTTGGTTGTTTCATACACACCTAACCACAGATATATATTGTGATAGTTTTGTTTTGTAAATTTATAATTTACTAGCCTATGGATTTAACCCTTCTCTTATTGTAGAGCTAGACATCCTTTAGTGCAAAGCAAAGTTGTATGATTGCCCCTTTTCTTTCTGCATGGTTACATACAATCCAAACCATACCAAAATCAAGGATATCTATATAGTTATTCGTATACATTGTATGCTTTGAAACAAAACCTTTGTTGTTTCTTTGTCCTCTTCCTTTAAACAATTTTTTTTGTATTTCATCTATAGAATTCCATTTTCTATAGTTCTTTACGAGGCATTCTATTTTCCTAAAAAGTTATTAGAGCCAAAAGAACTCTAAGAAAATGAATACATGTATCAGAACATATAATTATTTATTAACTTCACTATTCTCTGATATCTAATGAAACACCATCACATTTGTGGTCAGTCTTTCATGCTTTACCTGGCTCATAGTTTTCCAAGGGCCAACGAGGCTTCATGATGCCAATATTGTGTGAAAGTGAGGAACCATGCAATTTTCACTTCTTACACATATATATATTCAACTATAATACATGAATTGTATGAAAAGTATTAGAATAACACTTATTTGTTACTAAATATTATACACAAGAATTCAGTTCTTGTGTATTGAGTCGACTAGTTGCACCATTGCCAACCCACATAATTACCAAGCTCCATGTCACCTCAAAAAAAAAACCACACAAGTTCCCATCAGCTGTGGCATTCCTGATGTCAAAAAATCCAATTCACCCACACCACAATGGCTCTTTTGACAATACGGCTTAATGAAAGTATGCTTTCCCACATGGAAACATTCAATATAGCATTTACTTCCGCCTCCACCCCCATATGCCGATGGGAAGATGCATCCGCGCTCGTGCCAACAAACACTTGCCATTCACCTTCCCCATTACAATGGCACCATTCTCCACTACTGCCAACACACGTACCTACGAGCGCCCACATCACTGCAAAGGAAAGAAACGGTGCCCTCCCCGCTGGAAAATTTGCAGCTACATTCTTTGCGATGAAACCCATATTGGCTTAATAAGAAATTCAAGCTACATTTCCTTGGAGTATATTTAGTAGTCAAATAGAGAATTTGCAAAAGAGCTATTCTATAATATTTGTAGTAGGTACAATGAAAAATCACTACCCATAGACTACTCTCCATAGTATATTTGTCCATGTTCCCATAGTTTCCTTCTCATCTTCCTAGGGACAAATTTTTTTTAGGTGAAAGAAACAAGATTTAATTGCTATTTCTTCATCCGTATAGAAGCATAGCATGAGGCACCTATGCAAAACTGATTTTTAAAAATACCCATGTGAAATCACTTACACATTCTGCACCACCACACTTTCGAATCCCTCCAATCTGCTAAAAAATGGAGCCATATGTGACAATTTTAACAATAGTCTACTACCAAACCAACACCATGATGGCCCTTTCAACATGATAACTTCATCAAAGTATACTTTCCCATATTGCAACATTCAATATTGTATTTACCTTGTTTGAGGACACCAACTCCACCACCCCCAACCCATGTAATTGCTAAGCTCCACCCTCGTGTGAAAAAAAACTTACCACTCAGCTTCTACGTATCCAGGACACCAACTCCACCACCCCCAACCCATCTTTACATATAGAGAACTAGGGAAATTGTAACAGAATTGTATAAACATCAACAAATGCATGTATCCTTCCAACTTCCCAAATCAATTATTCAAACCCAGTTCCCCAAGGCAATACCTATTTTCTCTATGTTATGCAATAATTATATGATGCAATAATTTGTGCAAAATACATATAGCACCACAGGCTTAATTGGAAATTTAAGCTACATTGTTTGGTATTCAATATGAAGCACAAAATATTTATATAAAATACCCATGTAAAATGACTTACACAGGTCACAGCACAACAGTTTCAAAACTCTCAGATCTGTTATAGAACGGACTCAAGGATGACTATTCTTACAATAGCCTCATACACAAGCAACACCATAATGGCTCTTTCGACAATGCAACTTAACCAATACATTTTCTTTCCTTACAAAGAACAAGAACAATGGCAAATAATAGTTTGTTATAGGAAGCTTTGAATGGATGTCAAAAAAAGAGTATCATGGAACATATTGGTAGAAACCAAGCAGTCTATGTAACAGTCGTAAGATGTATTAAGATGATACTTAAGATTTAGATGTATGTCACTCTCCAGTGTTTCCCTATTAGTTATTTTACAATTCGCTTGTTTCTCTATATTATCTAATGGTAAATAATGGAGCCCAACATTACAATATATGCATGTATATATATGTGTATATATATGCATATATGTATCTATATATGTACATGCATATGTATGTATGTGTATAGATGTATATGTATATATATGTACATGTATATATATGTTTCCATATATGTATATCTATATACATATGTATATATATGTATTGTGGTGTAATCGCGCAATAGGAAGTAAATGCAATATTCATTGTTACAGTGTGGGGAAGTGTACTACAAAATATGCAAGAAAATATATTGATTCAGTTGCATTTCTAGAAGAGCCATTCTGGCATTATCAATATCTTACACATACTACATAATTAAATGCTTTGTTCTTATCAACGTGTCAATACTATATGACTCAATGCTATAACTATATAGTCATGATTTTTACAGAGCACAGATAACACTTATACATGCTACTTTAAAATCTACTTATAATCACAGTCTACATAATTACACATAAACATAATATACAAACCTATTTAGATATATATATGTATGTATATCTTTGTCTACATATATGCATATATATATCTTCCTATACAGGTATTTTTATATATCAATCAGGGAATTGAGTACATATATATATGTGCATATGTATCTGTCTATCTTCCAGGGCACTCAATAAAATTTTCCTCTTTGTGTGTGATATTTACTATCAAACAAGTGTTATTCTAATACCTGTTATATAATTCCACTATTTTTTTCAATATGTATTACGAAATAATGTAGCTTGAATCTTATATCAATATGTTTCATGATATCCTTTTCCCCTCATCTGTTTCAAGCTTTATAGATATTGCACGATTAAATGTTCTCTTCTTAGGAAATAGCAACTTCAAACAAATAGCCTATCAGCTAAAGATATAAAGTTCAACAGATAAGAGACAATGCAACTATTGCTATCTTTTGCAATTAAAGCTGCAAGCACATTTAGTCAACTATTACATACATTACTTGTGTTGTGTGAATATGTTTTATTATATTATTTCCTTTATTATCCATTCTTCTATATATTCCACTTACTAATCTTCTTCTAACCATCTTCAAATCATATTATTCTTTTTCTTTACTAGGATATCTCTTTTTCATGTACTTCTTAACCCATAAAAAATGCCACAATGTTATAGAATTTGGTTCAAAACACCCATCTTTCTGCACGTTCCTTTTCCTTGTGGTTTATGGTAACACTCCATGGGATTTTCCATGGACCTTAACTCCTTTGGCATGAGGGTTTAGCTAGAGCCCGTCAAGCTTCATAATGCCAATATGGTGGGGAGGAAAACAGGCATCGATTTATGTGGGTATGAATAGCAACCAAACACGGCTCTCATGTGGTTCTAAGTGGACAAACAAACTTTTGATAGCATCACACTACTTATCCACTGAAGCACATGAGAGTGGTGTTTGTTGCTCCATTCCACTAAAGCGAGCAATTTCTAGAATAGTCTACTATTGAACTAGCACCACACCACCGGAAACCCACGTAATTACCTAGCTCCACATCACCATTTAAAAATGCAGGTCAAGTCACCGCACATATATATCGAGACAACCGTGGCTTTAGTGCTTTTGGATTCTATCATCATATATTTGTTATTTCTTGTATACATAGACACAAATTCTCACACGCACTTGCCCATCAAAAAACATACTCTATTCTATTCATTGTATTTGTCATTATTTCCACAACTCTCTTTTCAACATTTTTAGTACATTACTTATACATAGTTGTTTTCCAGTATCCCATGTATTCAAAATCTCCCATTTTATCTCTTTCTATTTACAACAAACAATGCTAACCTATTTTATTCTATGTGTATTTTTTTCCCTTTCTAATGTTGTACAAAATCATTACACATCGATCTATGTGGCTATGAATAGAAACCAACCATCGCTATCATGTGCTTCTAAGCGGACAAATAAACTATTCATAGCATCACACTGATTATCCCCGGAAGCATATGAGAGTGGTGTTTGTTGTTCCATTCCACTAAAACGAGTGATTTTTACAATACTCTGCTATTGACCTAGCACCACACCACTGGTAACCCACATTCTTCCCATGCTCCTCATGATGTAGACATCATTGGAGAATATGATGCTAGCATGAACAAGCTCTACAATGACTTCCTTCACAACCTCAAAGCCAATGCAGCCTTTTATCCATCCATGAAGTCACAAGATCTTCCTACTGTTGCACCTCTTGATCACTTTGCATATTTACATCTTGAAATCAATGAAGTACCTAAGGTTCCTCCCTCAAGTGGACCTAGTTCCTCTAAACAAACTCCCTCACAACCCTTTTATGATGACAAAGTCACCAACACCTATAAACCTTGAAGAAACATATGGTAAAGGCTTCACTATCTTAAGTAAACAAGGTTGTGACACAAAACATGAACATCACATCCATCAACTTCCTGAACAATAGTCAACTGATGCACACACAACAGGATTAGGATACCAAGATCCTTCTCATCTTGATAGACATCCTTTTCAACCTAGGAAACTTCAGGATGCTAGTACAGTGATCTTGGATGCTCCTAATAACTTAAACATTCTTCTTCCATGTGAACAACCATTCTCTCCTTCTAATGACAAGTATGTTAGGATCCCCATGGGTCCCCTTCCTCCTCTTCATGAACAAGGAGAATCTAGTAAATGAAAATGACCATACAAATTGAATAAGATCAAGTTTCCTACACATCCTCCACTTGAATGTGAAAGGAGACTTTGAACAACTGCTTTTAAACAAAGGTCTTATACTTTTACTACCTATGAATAGGTTGGTTATTCATCCAAAAGACTCTAACATACCATTTTGCAAATATCATCATATTCTTGGACATCGAATAGAAGAATGTCAAACATTGAAGAACATATTGGATAAGTATCACTTTACTGATACCGATTGTTTCCCTGTCATGCCTTAAAACAATCAAAGCCATTCATCATGCCATAAGTTGTAGAATTCTTTATTCTCACTATCGTATTATCCTTTCCCATCACTTATCTCATCTCATTCTTTCCTTTACACTTTGTAGGGGGGAAGAAGTTGTTAGCCTTGTCCTTGTAACACATTTTCCTCTGTCTCTTAACTATGTTATTCCTTTTCCACTTAACTATTTAATATTGAGAAACCAATAACTTAGTTAATAGTTGAATTGCACTTGCATTACTTGTTCCTTTTTCTTTTCCTTTCATGTGTATCATGTTCCCCTATATTGTGCATTTGATGTTCCCTCTCTTCGTACACTTATTCTATTCGTATCTCTATTCTTCTATTTGTCGCTCATTGTCTTTTTTGCTTTTGTTTTGTGTTTTCCTTTGGGGGATGATGCAAAGTGGAGAGACGCCCAATGTCTCTTCCATGTTGACCCAAAAGGTCCTTGTCTTTTGGGTATGTGCAGGATCATGATGGTCCAAAAAGTGGCAATATGATGGGTATGTGGCTAACAACTTTCTTTTACCCAAAATTGATGAAACAAAAAGGGTTTTTAAAAAGGAGACTTTAGCTTTCCAAGTAAATTCAAATATAAATTATGCTTTTACTTTGAATTTAATAAGTAATTATTATTCATTTTCTATTCAAATTAAGGACTAAAGTTCCATTATAATCGATTGAAAACATCTATAGCTTTCAACTAGAATACATTTTTTGAATCCGTAACATGTGTCACATTCTATGTTTCATATAATATAGGATTGTAAAAAAGAAAATTTGATTCCCACAGTTTCAATCTAAGTTAAGCAGGATCAAACATACTGTTTTTAGTATTTTTAAAAGTTGTAATAAAATTCATAATTAATTATTTACTTGAAAAAAATTCATGCAACAGCATCACATTTGGGACATGAGTCTCACGATATATCTAAAATCTTATAAAAAATATTACTTATCATTCTTTATTATGGTTAAAGTAATGTAACAGACACCTACTTCTTATTTTTTCCCCAAATTAAGTACTATCGATTGAAATTCTCAAATTTTCACCTCAAATAGATTTTTTTTTAGCCCAAACCTAGTAGTTTAGAAACTACATTCAATTTGCTACAAATTCTATTCTTACATATTTTTGAAATAATATAGATAACTTATTCATTTTTTTACGTCAAGTTGCTTAACTCTGATTTTTCTGATTTTTTTGCCACTTAAGGGCCTATTTTTTCCATGATCCTGCACATACCCTTTTTCACTTTTGTTTTTTGTTTCTCATTTTTGGGATGACGTAAAGTGTAGAGACACCCTATGTCTCTTCCATGTTGACCCAAAAGGTCCTTGTCTTTTTCTCTTTTGTTTTGTGTTCTCCTTTTGGGGATGATGCAAAGCATTGAGACAGCAATGTCTCCTTCATGTTGACCCAAAATCTTTTTTCATTTTCTTTCACCTTTTCATTTTCTTTCATTTCGCTTGTGTTTTCCTTTTGGGGATGATGCAAAGCGTTGAGACCGCAATGTCTCTTCCATGTTGACCCAAAACATAATTTTTTTTTCCTTTGTTTTCACTCTCTTTGTCTCATTCTTCCAGTTCTATATGCTTTGGGGAATGATGATAGTCCCAAGCTCTTTCATACACACATTGCAGCAATGAACATATTGACCCCAAATCCATAGATCCCTTATGTGTTTGGTGTGCTTTATTTTCTGGGGGGGAAACTCCCTTTATTTTTCATTTTTCTTTGACATGACACAGCCCCACTTTGAAACATATGACTTGGCATAGGGCTTTCCAAGTTGACTCTCATGTCTTGTTTTCTTTTTGCATTTTCTTTTCTTCTCTACTTTAAAGTAATTTCTCATAGAATGATGTGTAGCAATTCCTTTAAAGTGGGGGGCATACATTACCATAAATTCATTTGCATTCTTGGTTCCTAGTGTAGCCTTGTCATTTATATGATGTGTTTGTCACTTTTTGGACGACATTGGGTGTGATGTCCTTCATAAGTGTGATCTATCTCAGCATATTACATTCCTCTTGGTGGCCCGATGTGACGCACTGCATCCCCTAAGTTGTGAATATATTATTCTTTGATTGGTCCTCTCTTGGAGACATTAGACACAATGTCCCCTAAGTGACTGACCTTGCATGAACTAAACAAGACTCCTTCAAACATTTTACACTTAACATCTTTACATTTTTACACTTTACATTTTTGCATTTTGCATTTTACATTTTTGCATCTTTTGCCACCTTGCATAACACAACTTGTATGCATGTGGTACCTTTCTTTTTGTTCAAGAAATTTTTCTTTGTGGTGCCTTGTTAAAGTTATCAGGAGGCATAACTTTAATATGGTTGAGCAAGAAGCCCACCTAGCGGCATGACTTTTCCCCATAGCCACCTTTGTGTTTGTGAGTGCATACCAACTAGCACATGTATCTTACCTTTTTGGGCTTTCTCACCCCGTGGATAGCCAGAAGTTTTGTGGCCCTAGAGTGAGTACAGTTGGGTCTTCTCACCCGGTGGACCGTTATGTGTTCTTCCTCCCCAAAGTGAGTACACATTCTCTTTTTCAAACAATTAGCCTAGATCTAATCCACAACTAGTTGGACTAACGATCGAAGCTTCGTTCAATTATTTAATTTCAACACTTGTGTGTTCTTTTGTTCTTATGTCTAGTTTGCTATGGGATCTTCATCCTGGGGGCTTGATCATCCCTCTTGATTGTTGCCATTCCATCTTGCTAACGTAAGTACATTTGAACCCTCCTCTCAACATTCATGGCTACTTTAGTGTGAGTTTGAAGCAAGTTCATCCTCTCACTAAAGTGGAGGCTAAATGTGCTATAGAAAAATGGCCCCTTGCCATTTTCATGGACTTTTAGGTCTTTCTTCATGGTATTTTATATATTTTTCTTTGATTTTATGTTGTGACATGGCTTGAACATGCATATTTAGGTACTAAAATTCAAATAACAATGTCTTGTGAAGTGTTGTAAGACATTTGTACATTCATCTAGACTCTATTTATTACAATTCACCTAAAAATCACCTTTTTATTCATTATTAAGTCCTATTTTGAAGTGTTGTAAAGTCTTGTAACAAGATTTCATTCTTTTCTAGGAACAACTTGACTAATTATCCCTTTCTCATGCTTTATTTGTTCCCTTTATGCCCTCATATGCTTTAATTAAGTGTATTTTGAACGTTAACCCAACAAACAACATTAAATAAAACATATTTCCTGACACATATTTTTAGGTCCTAGATGGAACCCATTTGCCATGGGTGGCGAATGAGTCCCCCTTGGCTCTAAATTCATAAATTTTAAATTTTCCTTTAGTGTTTTTATTCAAAATCACTTGATGTCGGCCTGTGATGAGGTATGGACGATTAACTAAGGCACAAGTGTGTATAAATAAGTGATTTTCACCTCATTTTACATCTCCTACAATCTCGTCATTCATTCAAGCATTCCATCTCACATCTCAAACATTCAAGCATTCTACAACATCAATTCAGGCAATATTCAAGCACTTTTGAGCATCCATTGACATTACTTTAGATTTACATTATCAAGAGTTTGGTAAGTTGATAGCTATTACATGTTATTTGTTTATCATTCTCTTTCCTTTCATTCTTTCATTAAGGGTTTGATTACCAAAAGTGGGGTTTGACCAAGGAAAACCCCTATTCACTAGCCCTCAACCATTTTCCCCTTCTTGCATGTTTGTTTGCAGACCTAGGTATGCAGATTTAACAAGATTTTTGGAGTTGAAGATTGGTTTACAATTCAATCAAGTGCTTCAAGTCAACTCAAGTCTATTTCAATCTTGGAGAAGGTTTTATGTATGTTTCCTATAGAATTGGCTTCAAAAACCCGACAATTAGTGATTTCTAGATCTGGTGTTGCAGAGTTGTCTCTTGATTTTTCAGAAATTTGGGAGAGGACTGATTTGCCACCAGTGGTGAATGAGTCCCACCTTAGGACTGAAAATCTAAATTTTGTTAGATTTCGGATCTCGACAGATAGAAACTTGTTTCTGACACTTTTTCAACAGTAGGAGGACTAATTCACCACCCTAGGCGAATGAGTCCCACTGTGAAAATTCAGTAATTTTAACCAACATCCACAACATTCCAGATTCATCCAACACTGCCCAGGTGCACTCAGATTCATCTTATTTCTTTTTGTTTCGCATAATTTCTTCATTTAGTTCATTGTTTGCATATCACAGTGTATTTTCAAACATAGCTTAAATCTCACTTTTGCATTCATTTTCATCCATTTAAATCATTCAATTGCATTTAGTTTACTTTTTTTAGCTCAGACAACATTGCATATAACATAATTTGAATGAACTAGTTTTCATTTTTGGCCTTACATCTCTCCTTTTAGGTGAAAAACCCTAGAAGAGTTAGAGAAGTCCTAGAGAGCCAAAAATCAATGGTTCAGAGTCTTGTTGTGACTGTCCCAAGAGGTCCAATTCCACAATCATAAGGAAAGGTGGGTGTCCAAGCAAGATTGGATCTACACATGAGTCTAGGCATTGAATACATAGTGGAAACACCTTTAAATGTTGGGAAGAAGCCTCCAAGTCAGTTTTGAAGAGCCGAAACATAACATGATGGGTTGCCTTTGTTCATTGGAGTCATTTTTTAAGTTTGCACATAGGAGCAACAGTGAAGAACATGCAAGATCACTTTGTCATTTGGGTCTATTTTCATGAAGAATGTCTTTCCTCTGCATCAAATTGGTATTAGAGCAAGGAAGATCAGTAAGAGGTCATAAGTAAAGTTGAGTTTGAAGACTGTCCAAGATGCCTCCAAAGTTGAATATGGAAACAATAATCAAAGATGTGAAAGACTCTCTTGCCCCAAAAATGAGAGACATAAAGGAAATCCTTGATGCAAGACTCACATTAGTTGATACCAACTAGAGAAGAGGAGTGGTCACAGGAGATTTGAGTGACCAAGAAGAAGAAGTGGGAGAAGAAGAAGAATGAGAAGAAGAAAGAGATGTTGAAGAGAAGAGGTTGGAGAGATTGCTAAAGGTAGTTAATAATGATGGTTCTAAGGTAAAAATAGAGCTTCCAATATATTCAAGAGGTCTAAATGGACAAGGACTCCTAGATTGGATAGGAGAATTAGACAAGTAATTTGAGCTTGAAAGATACCTGAGGGGCAGCAAGTTAAATTAGCAAGAACAAAACTAAAAGGACATGCAATTATTTGGTGGGATTATGTGCAAGAAGAGAGGAAAAAGAAAGGTAAAGAAAATATCACATCTTGGGATAGAATGGTTGTGAAATTGAAAGGTAAATTTCTACCTAGTGATTATGCCATAAAGTTAAAAAGAAGGTTGCAAAATTTGAAGTAAAAGGACATGGATGTGAAGTCCTACACAAAATACTTCTAAAAACTAAGCCTAAGATCGGGCCACATGGAAGAAGATGTTGACAAAGTTGCAAGGTATTTGAATGGGCTAAAGTATATAGCCTACAAGTCCAAGAAGAGTAGAAGAATGTTATCAGTTGGCCATAAAGGTTGAAGACAAGTTGAAAAGGAGACAAGAAAAGAATAGAGGTAGGGGAAGGACAAATTTCAAAGGAAGAGGGACTTTTTCTAGTAGAGGACAGTCCCAAAGGTCTCAAGGAGAGACAAGTAGCTCACAAGAACAAACATCAGAATCAAGGGGCAGCTTTAGAGGAAGAAGACCAAATTTTAGAGGGAGTTTTGGCAATAGAGGAGGCTCAAGTGGAGTCACTAGAAAGTGTTACAAATGCAACAAATTTGTAGGCCATCAAGCATGGCAATTCTCTAAGGAGCCGTCATCTACTTTAGTTAGAAATGAGAGGAGAAATCAGATTGCACAAGGTAGAGATGATGTTGAAAGTGTCAATTCACCTCACAAAATGCAAAACCAGAAGTTGGAGAGTCCTTGTTGATGACAAGGACCTTAATTAAAGTTCCCATGGAGAAAGAACTGCCTCAAAGAAAGTCACTCTTCAGGACTACATGCAAAATACAAGGTAAATGTTGTAGAGTTGTTGATTTTAGAAGTACTGATAATTTGGTTTCAGTTGAAATGGTAGAGAAGTTAAAGTTGCAAAGGTTGCCTCATGCCACTCCATATAAGGTTTCTTGGTTAAACAAAGGGCAGCAAGTGTTAGTGAATGAACAAACTTCGGTAGAATTCCATATAGGGGGTTATAAGGACAAGGTCTTGTGTGACATCATTCCTATGGTTGTTTATCATTTGCTTCTTGGTAGACCATGGCAGTATGATAGAAAATCCAAACATGATGGTAGAAAGAACACATATGTCATAGAGAAAGATGGAGTCTCATACACTCTAACACCATTGAAAGAAGAAGAAAAAACACCACAAGTGAAATCCAATGTGATGTTGGTAGGAGAGGAGGAATTCATAAAGGTTGTGGAAGAGGAGAAAATGGGTTTGTCCATCATAGTCAAGCCTATGTCTATTGGGACAACAGCAAAGAAAGAAGAATTTTTCTTTTGGAAATTCAAAACTTACTAAAGAAGCATGCTGATATAGTAGTGGATGAACTTCAAAACACATTGCCTCCTATGAGGGATATTAGTCACCACATTGATTTCATACCAAGGGCGCTTACCCAATAAAACAACATATAAGATGACAACATAGTAGAATGAGGAGATTAAGAGACAAGTCCAAGAATTTCTTGATAATGGGATGATTAAAGAAATCCTTAGTCCTCGCTCAGTTCCCACTATCCTAGCACCAAAGAAAGGAGGTGAATGGAGTATTTTCACTAATTTTAGGGCCATCAATAAGGTTACAATTAGATATAGGTTCCACATTTCACACATGGAAGACTTGATGGACTATCTAGGTGGAGCATGCTACTTTTCCAAAATAGACCTTAAGAGTGGGTATCACCAAATCAAGATCAAACTAGGGGATGAATGGAAGAAAAAATTTAAGAAAAATGAAGGACTTTATGAGTGGCTTGTAATGCTTTTTGGTATCTCAAATGCACCTAGCACCTTCCTGAGGTTGATGAATGAAGTCCTCAAGCCTTTTATTGGTAAGTTTGTTGTGGTTTACCTTGATGCGATTCTTGTTTTTAGTAAAACTAAAGAAGATCATTTGCACCATTGGGATTTGGTTTTGAGAAGATTGCATGAAGAAAAACTAATGATCAATTTGAAGAAATGTGATTTTATGAAGGCAGAGTTGATGTATCTTGGTTTTGTGTTTACAAATGGCACCTTGAAAATGAATCCCAACAAGGTTGAAGCTATTCTAAGTTGGCCTACACCCAAATCAGTTGTTGAGGTAAGGAGTTTCCATGGTTTGGCCAATTTTTATAGGAAGTTTATTAAGGGTTTTAGTCATTTTTGTGCTCCAATGATTGATACTATAAAGGGGGGTAAAAGAAAAAAGTTTATTTGGACTAGTGAAGCTGAAAAGAGTTTTGAATATTTGAAAAAGAGGGTAGCACAACAGCCCATATTAGCCTTACCGGATTTTAATAAGGTGTTTACTATTGAGTGTGATGCAAGTGGTTATGCCATAGGGGCAGTGTTAAGTCAAGAGGGCAGGCCCATAGCCTTCTTTAGTGAGAGACTCAATGAGGCTAAGAAGAAATACTCTTCCTATGACCTAGAGATGTATGTTTTGGTTCAGTCCTTGAAGAAATGGAGGCATTATCTACTTCCAAAGGAGTTCATAGTCTTTACGGATAACCATGCCCTCCAATTTTTGAATAGTCAAGAGAAACTCAGTCATAGGCATGTTAAATGGGTGGAATACTTACAAGGTTACACCTTCACCATCAAGCATAACAAGGGGTAGTCAAACAAAGTAGCTAATGCATTGAGTAGAAGGACACTCATGGTGCAAGAAATCTAATTGTAAAGTGTAGGTGTTTAAGCACTAAAAGGTATGTATGTAGATGATGTTGATTTCAAGGAAATTTATGCATCTTGCAGCCAATCTAATGGTGTTCCACATAAGATCATTTTTAATTTTTTGATTCAAGAGGGTTTGTTATTTAAGGGGGCTCAACTTTTTGTGCCTAAATGTTCTATGAGGGATACTATGATAAAATAAAAGCATAGTGGCAGCCTTGTAGGTCATTTTAGTCTTGATAAGACCTTGAAGCAGTTGAGAAGGAACTATTTTTGGCCTAAAATGCAAAGTGATGTAAGGAAGTTTGTTGAGAAATGTGTTATTTTTCAAAAGGCCAAGGGGAGCAGTACAAATACATGCTTGTATTGGCCTCTTCCTATTCCAAATAGGCCTTGGGAGTCTATAAGCATGGATTTTGTAATGGGTTTACCAAAACCACCTAGAGGTTTTGATTCTATCTATGTTGTAGTAGACCAGTTCTCCAAGATGGCACATTTCATCCCATGCAAGAGCACTAACGATGCATCCTAAATTGTAGTTTTGTTCTTCAAGGCAGTGGTAAGGATTCATGGTTTTCCTTTAAGTATTGTTTCAGACAGAGATAGTAAGTTTGTTGGGAATTTTTGGAGAACTTTGTGGAAGAAACTTGGCACTAACCTTAGTTTCAGCTCTACCTATCACCCTCAAACTAATGGGTAGACTGAATTGGTTAATAGGATCCTTGGTAACCTCTTAAGATTCCTTACAAAAGAGCATTCTACTCAATGGGATTTGATCTTACCTCAAGAAAAATTTCCATATAATGATTTAGTGAATAGGAGTGTGGGTAAGAGTCCTCTTGAATTTTTTTATGGTTTGTGGCCTAGAGGGGTCTTTGAATTGAGGGATATCAGTGGAATGGAGAGGATGAGTGATGAGGATGAACAATTTTTTGTGTCTATGAAAGATATTCACCAACAAGTCAAGGATCACCTACAAAAGTGTGTTGACAAATATAAGCAAAGGGTTGATGCACATAAGAGAGAATTCACTTTCAAGGTTGGATATTTGGTTCTAGATCATCTCAGAAAGAAGATATTTCCTGAGGGACAATATTCCAAGCTAAAAATGAAGAAGATTGTACCTTGCAAGGTTGTTCACAAGTTTGGTCCCAATACATATGATATTGAGTTACCATTTGGGATTGGTATTTCACCTATATTTAATGTATCTAACTTATACCCTTTCAAAGGGGATTTTTCTGTAGGTAATGAAGTAGGTCCTCAAGCATTTGAAAATGAACAATGGATCCAAGACCTTCCTCCCAGCAAGCCTTTAGAGTTGGAGTGCATCCTTGATACCAAGGAACTCAAGAAGACAAGAAACACCACCTATTTTCAATACTTAGTCAAGTGGAGGGGTCTTCCTATGGAAGATGCTACTTGGATGTTTGAAGCTGATATTATCAAGCATGGGTATAATATTGCATATCTCAACTCAAGTGGGACTTGAGTTTTTATTCCCCTTGGGTGTATGGTGCAGGGGCACCAGGACCTATTATGCAAGTCTTTATGTTATTTTTAGGTTTTAGGTTTTTTTGTATGTTTTAAAGTTTCCTAAGGTCATTTATGACCATGTGTGACCATGTAATCCATTTTGGAGTGCTAATAGGGTCATTGGTTTAAAAGTGCAAAAAGGTTGCCAAATGTGCAAAAGTTGTCATGCAATTTTTGGTAAGTTGTCAAAAATAAAGAAAAGAGTTACATGCAAGAAAGAAATGGTTCCTAATCATTGGGATCGGTTGTAAATGGGAAAAAGACACCCTCCAAGTTGAATGGAGTGTTATGGAACTATTTTTTGTAATTTTGATGAAATGAAAGAAAAAAATTCTTAAGTTTCTCACGTTATAGATTGTTTTGTCCTTTTGTACAAATTGTACGGTCCATAAATTGAATTGTAACCAATTGTATTGTGTTTCTATGTGAATCTACTTTATTTTGGTTTTCGTAGCACTATATTTCATCAGGTATTTTGAAAGTTATTGCATTTTTTACTAAAACTATTCTAAACCCTACCTAGGGTTCCAGTCAACAAGAAAAATGTAATAACTTGAGTTTCCATCGTGATAAAATGGTGAAATATTGTACAAAATTATTTTTTGATGTGTTCAACATGCATGCAAGGTTTGGAGTCTCCATTTGCATGTGGCAAGGAGAACTCTTTGACAGTTTGCTTCAAGTTTGTATGGAGATAGTGTAAAAGAACTTATACTGTGACTATTTGCTCAAGTAATCATATGCATTCATAGGTTTGGGTTTGATAAATGTTGTTTGTAAGCCTGTGCAGGCTGAGAGTAGCAAGTTCCCAAGTCAATTCTTGCAAAAGTTGAATGTTCAAGTTGAAACAAGCTTTGGGGCAGCAAACCATAGATTGGTGGATTGTGATTCCTACAAGATCTAAAACTTGTTGTTAGTAATTGGTAATGGTTTGGAAGTGTAGTGGGGGGTCTTATAGGTCTATACAAGTGGGTGATCCCACAATACTGGTTTACAATTTTTGGCCAAACTGGACACTGAACTGAGTTTTCTAACTAAATCTTCACTTTTGGGCACCTATAGCGGCTAAACCATGAAGAATTTGAAAATGATGCAAACTAGTGATTTGTGACATTTTGTCTGTAGATTCTAAATATATTTTTTTGAAACTTTTGGAATCATATTGCACTTCTTTTTCCAACTTCTTTGAAAACTGGTTTTTTTCAGTAAACACCATTTTTAAGAAGTTTTGCTTACCATATACAACGTAACTTTTTTCAAAGAAGGATAAAAATCTAATTTTTTTGAATTTAGATTTGTAACTACGATATCTAGATCTTTCATTTGGTTTCATAGTGTTTAATTGAATATTTTTTTCTTAATCAAGTTTCGAAGTCAAACAAATTCCAATTCAGACATAGGCAGAATGTATACAACATAACTTTTTTTGTATGTATCAAAATTCATTTTTTTTGTTAGATCAAGGATTTCAATATCTAGTGAACTGATATTTTTCAAAAAAAAATGATAATCTTCTATTTTTCCACATGTGTAGAACAAAGAGATTGATTTTCAGTGAAAAACCTACATTCACAAGAAATAAAAAATAACTATAATAATTAAATTAAATTTATTTAAAATTATACTTTTTGGGAAGCTTATACTAAGGACTACATATTTACAAAAAATAATATTTAAATGAATTCATTTGATCCCCCAAAAGGTAAATCAAAAGTGGTTTTTTATCAACATTTTGATAGGTGTAAAGCAGACTCTGATATAGGTATGGTTTTAAACTAGTGGGGTTCTATCCAAGGGGGTTTGATCTAAGGTAGTTTTATCAAACCCTCTTCAATTGGAATGCTTTAAATGGAACTTTTTAAGACTTAAATCATTATATTTTCAAAAAATATGTGATTTCAGCAAAAATCAGAATCTCCTAGAAATTGTAAACCAGCATTGTGAGATCACCCAAGTGTTTGTGGAGCATTCTTGAAAGTTTAAATGAGTCTTGTTGTGACTATCCCAAGAGGTCTAATTCCAAAGTCATAAGGAAAGGTGGATTTCCAAGCAAGATTGGGTCTACACATAAGTCTAGGCATTGAATACTTAGTGGAAACACCTTTAGAATGTTGGGAAGAAGCCTCCAAGTCAGTTTTGAGGAGTCGAAACATAACATGATGGGTTGTCATTGTTCATTGGATTCATTTTTGAAGTTTTCACATAGGAGTAGTAGTTAAGAACATGCAAGATCACTTTGTCATTTGGGTTTTTTTTCATGAAGAATGCCTTTCTTTTGCATCAAGAGACATCCTGGTCACATGGAGAAACACTCTTGATTTGGACTACATAATGGAGTGCTTATGTTGTTTTAATGGTTTTTGGCTTTATCCCTTGTTTACATGAAAGAAGTAAAAGATAAGCCACTAACCTCTTTGTGAGTTGTGGATCGAGTTGATTGTTTCAAATGTTATAAGATCTTGGACAACTTGGTTTTTCTTATTCGGTTGCAATTTACTCTTGTTTTCAGTTGTAGATTTGTAGGTCTATTCTTATTCAATTATTCAGATGACATGTTTGATGTGAATGTCTAGGTGGTTAAATGGATTTCAGATTTACAAAAATGGTTTTGTATGTTTTACATGTTAACAAAAATATATGGTATGTAGATCTATGATGAGACTATATTCAAGGTGTTCTAGATGAAGACAATTATAACTTTGCATGGCTACTTGGAGGGTTCTTATTGATCTATGGTTACTCCTATGTGGGCTTGTTTGGAAAATCAGATATAGAATTGACTCTCATGTTTGAGTCTTGGAAAAACACATGTTATACCTGAATATATATGTTTTGCATGATACTAATGTGGGGTTGAATATATTTTTCAGCTATTTGAGATTGGAGCACATGTATTTGTCCTTTGAGATGTTGCATATGTGTAGATCTTATAAAAATTGTCTGATGTGGATTCTGTTTGGTAGGCCATATTCTTGGTCACCATTATTACATTGTTATGATTATTGCAATAAGAAATGGTTATTGGGAATACCTGATATAGTTTTTTAATTTGAATATATAGCAATATTTTATGGTGAATGAGAATCTTTACTCACTTTTAGTAGAGTATTGGAAATGATATTGGTCATGGTTCCATGTATAAATTAGTATTATTTTTAGTGGGACATTTATGCAGTCACATAATATGTTCTATCTTCTTTTTTTCAAGATTTTGGTTCTAAGTTGTTCATGTTATAGTGTGTGGTGAGCCATGGATAATATTTGATTAGAAGATGAATGGTCTTTTGTAATGGTTGTTGGTATTATTAGGAGATCATGGATTCTATACTTTGATTTTAGTGAGAGCTTAATGACATCTTTGGTTCTATTGAAAAAGGATGTGTGGAGATTGTCTCTTCTTGGTTTGGAGATTATGGTTAAATACTTTTGAGAGGTCATGGTTTTGAGTTCTTTGATTGTGTTGGGGTCATGGAGGATCTTCAGTTAGGAGGTAGTTATCACAATGTTTGGAGATCTTGGTTACACATTTTAGTAGGAGCTTTGACACTGATATTGATTCATCTTTTGATGATGGATGGTTATTTTCATGTGATCTCCTAGGAGGGGATGTTATATCATAATGTCATGATATGTCATTGATTCTATAGTTGGAATTATGACAATGGTCTTGTTTTGTTCTCTTCGGTTTTGAGTAATACTCATTTCCTTGGAGCTTCATGATTTTGAGAGGTTGCATTTAAAGTTGGGATGGATTGATTGGTGGATGCTCATGAAGGATAGAGAGACTTGGGTGAGGCTAAGAGATCCCTTATTTATGGGAATGTATGTTGATATGGTTACTCTTTCACGACGATTAGCAGAAATACTAAGAAGCCTACACCTAGTTATGGATGTGAATCTATTATGCACCTTAAGAGAAGATTTCCATTTCTTGGTGTTTGTATAGGACAATCTTGTATCCAACTCTTGGTCTACTCGATAAGTGAATGATTTGAGAGGTATTACCTTCCTAAATATCAAATACATTCTTTATTTTGTATCTTGTCTTCTCATATGAGCTAGTCTTGAATATAAAAATTATGAAGACTTGTTAAGCATAAGATTCAAGGTAAAAATTATGGATTTTTGTTGTTCTCCTTGTTTGGTTCTTGAGCTATGGATCTAGTTCTAAGGACTTATTTGGAGAGGTATAGGAAATGGTTTATGGCTTTTGGTATTTTCCCTTTGTTGTGGGAATCATTGGTTGATTTGATCTACCTTTGATATGAGAGGTTTAAATCTATTACTTCCATGCTTTCATTTATTTTGAATGTTAGATGTTGATATCCTTTTAGTTTCGGAATGGTAAAGGAGATATTACTTTACATAGCTTGGCACATGTTAGTGTGGAACAAGGATATGGTTTGATTTGTAGGTTCTCTCTTTGGTCATGGTATTATTCCTAGATGTTTGGTTTCACATGGTTGAGTGTGAAGAAATTGGGAGAGCTATGGAAAATAATGGTGAGAGAGGTATTGTAGTGTATTTGTTGGCAAGATTTGCATATCATTGTATGTTTCCTTAATACTATGTAATAGATTTAGCCACATACTCTAAGTGAAGTACTATAGGTAGGCTTGGTATGCCTTGATCTATTTTTCAAATTTTATATTACTCTTGTAGTAGGAGTTTATGGATATATGTCTAGTTATAATCCTCTATGACATCTTGGAAATGTTGGTTACTGATGTGATGGTGAGTTTGCATGTTTCATTGGTTTTGTATCTATGTGTTATGAAATTAATGGATTAGCTATCCATTTTCTTGCAGTGGGATATTTTGGGTTGGTATGTTGATGGCATGAAGTTCTATCTATGTTTTGTATACCTTGGTTTGAGGTATGGTTAGCTTGGATGAGTTGAGATTTATTTTCATTGCTATTCCATTTGGTATGAGTAAGGAAACTATCATTGAATTTTATTCTTATGTTCATGTAAAGGTTGGTGCAAGTTTTAGTGACAATTGATATATTTCACCTCTGCATGTTCCTTTTTCTTTCATAGGTGGAATGTTGGAGGATGTAAGGATTTTTTCTTGCTTGATGGTGGTTTTCATGGTTTCTTTTGTAGGTATCATGTTGGACCATGACAGCATGGTATAGATTCAAATGGTACATGATTGACTAAGGGATGTTTTTCCTTTGTTTGTGATTCTTATGGATGTATTTACAATGTTGATGTTAAGTGGGAGAATGTTAGGATTAGGTTCCATCCACCTTGTAAATCCTATTTCATGGTTCCAAAATCCTTGGAAAGTATCTCTAGGAACTTAAGGTGTATTGGAAAATATTTTGTAGTATTGATTTTCACCATTGTTTGTAATATATTTATAAGGGGTGATGGATCCATTAACAACAATAAAAGTGAGTTGTGGACTTAAATATTTAAGAGTTCTTTCCCCACATGTGGACACCTAAAATAAGATAATAAAAGATAAAGAAAAGGAAAAATGAGCAACTGTTAGGATTCTCCAAGTGGGAGTTTGGAATGAGGCAATAGGTGTCTCTTGCTATTCCATTATATATATATATATATATCAAGTTTGGGTTCCCAAGTTAGAGGGAATCTATTGGATCTAAAAATAGTGTCCTTTCACATTTTGAGGAGGTATTCCAAGGGTTGGTCATGTTTGGAATGAAGGGTCATCTTTGGAGCTTTATTTGGGGTGTAATATATCTTCAAACATTTATAAATTTAGCGTCTTAGATGAAGAATAATTAGCCACAATTGGATCATGTATAGTTTCATTATAGGTACAAGGATAGGTTGAGGCATAAGGAGGTTGTTCATAGGTGCACAGGTGTTGTCATGGTGGAGGAAAAGAGGAGAATGGAAGTGATTGTATTGTAATCTCATTTTTTTAAGACAATGCATACTTGGCCTCTCTTCTTGGTGGAGTTTTTCCCCGCAAGGGTTTCTCCACATAAATCCTATGTTATGTGATGCTCTTATGTTTCTAATTTGTGCCTCATTGTTGCTATCTTATGGTGATATTATTTATATATTGTTGTTATAAATTCACATAAGGTGGTAATTAAGCATGTTATATTGGCTAGTTTTTAGCTTCATAAAGAAGATGAATCTAATCATGGTAATTCCAAATTAAGGAAACTTAATTTTTAGATTTACATATAAGTTTTCAAATTTTCATTTTTCTGTAATATAAGCCTTGTATCTCATCCATTGAAATAATATTTAGATAGATATTGAATTTCTCAACAATGTTATAAGAACCTATTTCTTTCTCATCAACAACCCGTTTTTTTTTTTTTAATTCTCTCCAACAATGTATTCCAGAATGAGGGATTAACACCTTTGACTATAAGAGGGAGCCCAAGATAAATATCAAGAAGGGTAGAACTATCACATACCATAATGGAAATAACCTTTTTTGTAACTCTAGGCTACTATTAGAGAAATAAATATTACTTTTTTCATAGTTGATGCATTGGCTTGAGACTATAGCATAATTTTTGAGGCACAACTCCACTTCCTAGCTTCCACAACTGAATCTTTCCCAAACAAGATCATGTCATCCACAAATTTTTGGATAGCTGAAGGGTTAAGGGAGGTGGCGGGTTTGACTCCCTTAATAACACCATCATCAAGAAATTTTAGAATATTCCTACCCATAACTTTAGAAACCATTATGAATAATAAGGAGATAGAGGGTCACCCTATCTAATCCCCCTTTCAACACTAAAGAATCCTCTAGAATCACTCCATTTGGCAAGTATTGAGTACTTACTCCTAGTCACACAATCTTGTATAAGGTTGAGGAACAACTCATTAAATCCAAAAATGTTTAGGACTTGGAAGAGGAAGTTTTGGGTCACTTTATCATAATATTTGGATATGTCCAGTTTAAAGGCCATGCCAGAGGTGTTACTCCTATCCATAGAGTGAAAAATATATTGAGTGGAAATAGTAGAATCTATAATTTTCATGACCTAACACGAAACCTTTCTAATAATTACTAATCATTTTCCCCAAATGAGGTTGCACCCTATTAACAAGCACTTTGGAAAAGATATTATAAATATTATTAAAAGGGTTGATGGGCCTAAATTCAACCATGTTTGAGGGGTCAATATTTTGAGGGATAAGAGCAATAAAATTATTATTTAGTTGTTTTAGTAATTTCCCATATTTGAAGAAGTCTTTAGCTGCCAAGAAAACATCCTCCCAAATAATATCACAAAAATCTTAAAAAAAGGTTAGGGGGAAGCCATCACGGAAAAGAGCCTTAAAGTCCTCCATACTGAAAGTAGTATTCCTACCTTCCTCCCTTGTCACTAGCCTTAAAAAGAGGGAATTACCATCCTTCAATAAAGCAACAAGGATGTTGTCCAATAAATTCCCTTCTAACGTTACAAAATGATTTGTATTTGGTCCCATCATTGAAAATTGAAAGTACCTGGAGATTATCTTCCCAACCTATTCATCAATAGTACCTCATACCCATTTTCATGAACAAGTCTGAAGACTGAATTCCTCTTTCTTTGCTTTAGAGCAGATAAATAGAAAAATGTAGTTTCGATTTCCCTCTTTTAGCCATTGAATTCTAATTTTTTTCCAAAATATTTTATTTTATTTTTTTAAATTAGTCTAGTCAACACATAACACCTTCTCAACCTAACAAGTATCCTCATCAACATCACCACTAGTCATTTTAGCCTAAATATCTATTATATTTGAAGCTATATTTTTCTTATGGTGAAAAAAATCACCAAAGACCAGCCTATTCCAACCTTTCACTTTATTTTTTTAATTTTTAAGCTCCTAATTTACCTGCAACATAGTAGAACCATGAATGGGGATATTCTACTAGCTAGAGATACAACCCTTGAAGCTAGGATGTGAGGCCCACATGATCTCATACCTGAAAGGGAAAGGGACGGAAGGAGTACCATCTTTCCAATGAAGAAGAAGAGAGTTATGGTCAGACACAATTCTAGGTAAAGAAAAAGGTTCAAGTTGTTGATAGAGTCCCAATTAGGAGAAATTGGGAAAAAATCCAATTTTACTTGAATAAAGTTTTCACTAGTTCTCCTTTTAGTCCAAGTAAAATGTTGTCCCTAAAGGTCAATGTCCATAAGCCTAGTTCAACTCAACAGACTGGCCAAATTAGCCATGCTATTAGTGTAATTAATTAGGCCCCCAATATTTTTAGAAGGAAAAAGAGGGGAATTGAATTCCCTAGCAACCATCCATTGAGCCTCCTTAGTACCTTGCACCAACATAGCAATGTCAAGCCAGAGATATTTGCTAGCATTATGCACATTGAGGGTGTAAATATTTATAACATTGCAAGATAAACTAGAAGAGGATAATTTGGCTACCAAGCAATTTATAGATTGAAAAAATTAAAAACTGGAACAAAATTTGTTGAGTTTCACATAGTAACCAAACCTCTTGAGGCCCCTAGAGCCTCACATATAAGAAATTGAGCAAAGCACCATAGATTATTTGCAATAAATTGAAAGTTAATGTTATTCATTTTGAATTCTTGGAGTAAAAGGATGTCAATTTTATTCTCTAAAAGGAAAATTTTTAAAGATAATTTCTTCTGAGAGCTATTGACCCCTCTAATGTTCCATAAAAGAATCTTCATTTACATTTCTTTTTGGAGGAATTATGCAACGTTCTTTTCCTAAAAATAGCAATTTCCTTTGTCATTTCTCTTTGTCTTATATGTCGTTGGGAAGGCTTGCACGCCTTAGTCTCCACACCAAAATTTGGTTTTTTATTTTTACCTTTCTTTTTGTGGGTTGACCATCCATCCAAGTCAAGGGAATATTTACTGGCAACTGGTTTACTTGAATCTTCACTTGGAGAAATGGGTAAACTAGCCTTTATTTCTAATGTATCCATCAAAGTCTCATTGCATGGAGAGGAAGTATCTAAGGAGATCTGATAGATAAGTAAATCACTTGAGATTTCCCCATCCTTTTTTTCTTCCATTAAAGGTGGTGTGGTGGTTGTCCTTTGTATCATTGGCAGCGCATTGTTGTCTATCTTCTAACACAACACTTTCCTTCCTCATAGGAGATTAAAACTGGATAGTTTTTGTCAATGGAAAATTAAGTTTTTCTTCAATATTCCCAATTTTAGGAGGGGTTGAGAGGATTTTCAAGATGTCCTCCTTAAAAGGATAGCCCTCTAAATTATCTCCAAGTTTAGCCAAAGTCTCTTTAAGCTTTTGGTTACCCTTTAGGGGGCTTTACAATCAGTAATTAATGTAGGAGTTTATGGTGAACTCCTTAAACACCCCAGAATCACATGCAAGACATTTAATCACTTCCACAATGGAGATATAGCATCATCAACCATCTCTAATCACTTTAGTTTTTGTCACATTTGTATGGTTTTGTCCCCATCCAAGCCGAGGTATCCAAAAAATTTCTTGGAGTTGTAGTGGATATAATGCTTAGTGATCATTGCAATGCATGTTGATGATGATGCTTTGAAAGCTATTGATCATTGTGATTGTCCACATACTCTTTGGACTAAAATTTGGGAAATATATGGAGATCCTGATACTCCACCATTCCCTGATAATCATGATTCAAAATGTCATGTGCCTCTTCATTCTTCAGATAGGATACCCTATGATGATAATGCTATGTAGAAGCTTACAGATTTGGAATGCTTTCAATCTTCAAATGAGGATGTCAAGGGTTCTTTAGATGCTTCTTCTCCATCAGAGATAGTTGATGTACCTTCACATTCAGTGATTCTTTGTCCAAGGTCATTGATTGAGGCTTCCATCATTCCTATTCATCGGGACATATTTAGTTTTCCAAACTTGGAATCATAGGATGGATTTGTTTCAAGTATTGAAGATTTGGCTACTTCTACAGGTTTGGAGGAAATTCTTGAGGGGATATCTCTCCTCTATGCAGATTCTACTTTGGAGGTTTTTCTTGAGTCTCCAAAAATTTCATTATTTTGACCTTGATTGGGGGTCTAATCTTGGTGAGACTACCTTGGAGGCACTTGATTCCTCTTCAGAGATTTCATATATGAGGCTTCTTCCCTCCCATTTTATTATGGATTTGGAGTTTCTTCAGCATCTAGCATTGGATTTGCTTCAAAATTCTTTCAGTGGTTTTGAGGGTACTTCATTTTCAAGGGTAATCTAGTCGCCATCTATTCCTTCATTCAAGGGATCATTGTATTGTATTTGGATCTTGTTCAACATTAGTTTCCACATAGTCCTAGTTTGTCACCTTCTTCATTGATTAGGCATGTACCTAATTTGATTGTGGAATATTCATCTTCCTTGGGAAAGGAGACACATGAGCAATTTTCATAGATATCATCATCATACATATTCATCTTTCCTTCCTTCAATTCCTATCTAGAATGGGAAGCATTCGTGCATTTGTACTTGGTTTTGTTTCTTCCAAAAGGGAGACAAGTTGTTTTTTGACATTGGATCATGTTTTTTCTTCAAACACTTACCATTTTTGTAGGTGATTATACATTGTGAGGGGGTTATATAGTCTCTGTATTTCCCTCTTATGGGAGGGCTATTGATTATAATATTCTTGTGATGGATGTAGCTCTTGGGGGTATTGATGTTAAGACCTCCATACATCACTTCCATTACTTGTACATGATTTATATTTTGCATTATATCTCTTTTTTGGAGAGGTGTTTTGTCCAATGAGGTTTTCTCCTTTTCTCCATTTGTAAGAGATTGCATTTTCATTTGTACATTGGTATCTAACATGGCCTTGTAGCTAGGATGCATCCTTGCATCTTTTCCATAATAGTTCTACACTCCCTACGTTGCACTTATGGGAGGGTGTTGGTGTGAATGGGGTTATTTCCTAACTAGTTATAAGTGAGGACCTATTCACATTATTAATAAGTTTACTTAGGAGTTAGTTTCCTAGGTGGCATTCTAGAAACTAGTATTTAATGGGACCATGTCTCATTAATTAGCTTATAGTTATCTAGGCATTTAATATTTCTCTCATGCATTTATAATTATGCATTAGGCATTTAATGTTTACAACTAAGGTGGTTATCCAACTACCTCTCCTCTTGCCCATATAAGAAAGGCTCTTGTACATCTGTAAATCATTCTAGATCAATTCAATATAGATCATCATTTGATCAAGTTCTCTTCTTGCTCATGATGCATCACTTTCTTATTCATGTGGTTGGTATTCTTTGTGGTTGATCCTTTGAAGTATGCGCAGCTTCATCTGGGTTATTTTTCATATTTCCAACAACTAAGTACCCATTTTTTGAGCATTTTTTATTAAAAAATGGTTGCATTTTCATAATAAATTAGTTATGACCACTTCCCAAACTTGGAATCCAAAATGATGAAGTTTGAAAGAGTCTTTTGAATATCAATATTCACACATAAATGAACAAATACTAACCTAGACATGTTTCTTATTATGTTGTATATCATTATAAATTGTCCAATAGAGTTGTCAATCCATTGAAATATCATATCATCCCAAAACTCAAGAGGGGGACTAGGTAGCCTAACCCAAATAAGATTTTTCTTGTTCAGATATGCAGTAGAGTCAAACCTTGGCTTCCATCTACACAGAGATAAGTTATGTTTTCCATATAAATAAGGTCTTGTAGAAAGGACCAATAAAAGGTAATCCTTGGATGTGAATCTAAAAGAAAAGTAGAACCCTCAACATAACACTCACTTCTACATTGCCCTTCAAATTCCATTTTGTACTTTTCCATCCTCGAACCATGTTAATAGTGGAATGAAAGAAAAAAAATATCCACCAAGGAAATTTCCATTGAGGAGACAGTTCTTTTGATTATGGAGTCAGGAAGATTTATTTTTGTTTCATTTTCTGACTCAGAAAACTTGGGTAAGGAATTTTCACACAGTTCATCATCTTAGGTATCCCTAACAAGAACACTTTTTAAAGCCTTAGGACCCAAAACATTAAACTTCATAGGCACAAAACCATCCAACAAAGTGTTAGTGGAGAGAGGACCCCCTTGAATCATGAAACCATCCATGGAATGTGTCGTTTGTACACCCAAAGCAAAGGCATGTGTCATTGTACACCTGAAACAATCGGAAGGAGGGGAGAGGGATCATGAGGATCCCCATTACTGTTAGCCACCAAGTGTAAAGAAGGTTTAAAAATTTATAGAATGGTAAAACTATGACTTTGCATTTTTCGTCCTACTAAAAATAAAGATCATGTTAGTCAAACATGCAATCAAGAATACTTATCACAATAATTATTATAGTAGATTAGATATCATAAAGGATGTTCCACCAAATGGGTGACATAATATAAGAGATAAAAATAAGTTAACTCATATATAGATATAGCATGGAAGTCCAAAGTCTTAATTTATTCTATATGGTCATAATATGTTAGATTTTTTTTTATCATCATTATGTTCCTTGCTACCATTGCTATGTAGAAGGCCTTCATCATGATATATGAAAGAATACTTTTAGTATATATGCTTGAAAAAGGTACAATTTATATTTTTTCATTGTTTAGCCATGGCTTGTGTGTACATAAATGGGGTTCCATAGATGTATTTTTTGCTTGCATATGATTTGAATTTTGCATTAAGACTCATGTTTGAAGGAATTGAAGTGGATGAAACAAATTAGGATGCATAAATCTTATTTTTCTATTTTTTGTGGTACCTTAATGTGGGGTATAATATGAACAATATGTTAATCACTAGAGAAATCCTCATCATTTAATTTTATGTGAGTAACCTCATTATGTGCATGATCTAGATTATTTTCTATGTGTACCACTCTTGTGTCAATAAGATCTTGAATTTGATGTTTGTGTTTGATGCATCTATCAATGAAATGCCCATGTGCTTGATGATAAACACAAAAACACTCAATCTTATAATGTGCAAGATTAGACATATCCATTAGTTTAACAAGAAGCAAACTGAGAAGTTCTTGTTTCAAAAATTATTTTAGTATAAGATGTGGAGGCTCATCCAATATAGTGAACTCTCCAAATTTATGTGGTATGGTGTGTTCATCACAATAATCACTATGAGAAACATTATATGCATTCTCATTGTCTCGATTTTTCTAAATTTACACAAAAAATATATCATGAAAATGAGTAGAGATGTTAGATATACAATGATGTAAAAATATATATTCCAATAAATCACATCCACATTGACATAAATGAAAACATAAAGTGAAAGATAATTCTTGCAAATACTCATTGTCTAATATTCATTTTAAGACCAAAGACTAAAATTTTAACATCCACTCTTTAATTGACTCGTGTTTATCTTGCTTTCATCATATAATTTTAATAACTTATCTTGTAAATTTAATATTGTAATAAAAATTGATAGATCCATTATAGATTTACAGAACTTCACGGTATATACTTATCACTTTTCATAGCATGTTTACAGAAATTTGAGAACATTAGAAATATATTTTTATGGTTGTTAAAATATAGATTTAAAGCATATCAAGAAGACATCAACACTTGGTTAATCATAACAAACAAATCTGACAATGTAAACAGAAAAAAGGAAGAATCATTCGACAGATATTTGCATATTCTTTGGGAATAATAATTTTGTTATCAAGAAAATAATTGACCATCAGACAGTGCTGTCAATGCTGTAAAGTATTGGCGATTGAAATCCCCAATCGAAATGGGGATATAAAATGGGAGGGCTTTGCATATTCGTTGGGAATAATAAAAAATGCATGAAAATTCACTTGCTCTAAAAGGGCCTCAGAATTCGAATACTCTGAGCTTTCTAATATTCCATAGTTTCTGGTTCCTGGGAATTATTTATAAAATAGTAATATATTTTCTTAGAGGATCACAATGTTTTGGTTTAGTATCTCAAATCAAATTTGAAAATTTTCTCCTTAAAAAATATATATTACGATTTTGGTTAACTTTATAAGAAGTTTTGGTTATTTTCATTGTTTGATTCATAATTGGGAATATTTTTAAATTGATATAAGTATATGGTAGTAAATAAAATTATATAATTGCATAATCATTTATGTTTATTAAAAAAATAGTAAGTATTTTTTTCTCATTAAAATAAGTATATCATGTGGTTTACAAGGATATTAAATAAAGTAAATATCACTTTCATGCTTAAATGTTGTAAGATAAGGTTTCATAAATCTACATAGTGAAGGATAGGTCATGATATCATATGTCAAAGAATCATAGAATAGCATATTATTAAAATCATACAATTTCTAAATATTGGTCACAACCATCAATATGAATGTTTGTACATGGTCCAATCTAATCATGATGAAATGTAAAAGATCATACTCAACATGACGTGTATTCATATGTGTATGCACATCATGTGTAAGAGTGAAGGAAAATATGTGATCCGTTGGTAAACCATTTTTCTTGCATATACTAAGTAAAAACTATAAGGGATCCCCATGTTCTTATTCATCTATATATACATGCATTTCTATGACATGTAGAATATGAGGTATAGAAGAATGTACTTCACGAGTAATCTCAAATATATCATGGGAAAGCATAAAATCTTTCAAAGAAGAAGCCTCATGACCATTAAAAAAGGGATATCATCATGATGCTTAGAAAAATTGTAGGAACCCACATAGAAGGGCCATTAGAACATGGACAATGAGAATCCTATAAAATATTTATTCTATAGCTAATAATAAAATAATCCATAAAATCACATGGAAATAAGTGGAATGGTGTGCAATAATCATGAAATGAATCAAAAATTTGTTTCAGTTGATCAATAAATGTATCACTAGATACATGCATCAAAGTATCATCATCATGTATATGAGCATACAATGGGAATAAAAAGGATTACCATCTAACTTGGAATATTCATTTCTTCTAGATATCTTTATTATTAGTGTATTCAAATGATATATTTTATAAATCAAATCATCATAAAACAAAGTCATTACCTTTACAAAGTAAAAGAACTATCCTGAGATCCTCTAATATATCATCAATACAACATAAAATAGATAAACAAGAAAAAAAAAACCAATATCTATGAAAGGGAAACATGTGAATCCATATCACTAATATCTTCAAGATAATATGGAGCAATAGAGGAAAATTTGGTAGAATCTAAAGAGGAAAAATGAAAGTTATATTGAGATGTATAAAACATATGTTCAGTACATAATACATCACCACATGAACAAAAATATATAGATTTATCATGAGATTAAAGGGTGAAAGTTTCATCATCATTTATTTACAAAGATATAAAATTATGATGACTCATGGAGACAAATGAAGTAAAAGTATTTAATATAGATGGAAGGGCATTAGTATGGTGGGACATAAAGGATGAGATATTATCCAAACATTGTGATTTTATTCATGGAGTACATGTAGGATAATCTTGATGGTCATTAAATAATGAAAAGTCATTAAAGAGGAAGGATGAGAATCAAGAAAGTGTACAAATAGCTCATTATCCATAATGCACACATGAAGGGAACCAATAATAACGAATCGTAAGGATCCATAGTAAAACATTTATACCAATGAAATTCAATCAAATGGTTTAAGGGTATAAATGGAATATAAATCAAACAATGAAAACCCAAAATATTAATTAATATAAGTCAAAGAAACATCAATGAGAGTGGATCCAAACATAGAAGGATAAATCATAAGAATGAAACCCTAGAATGTATAGGAACATTCAATTTTCAAAAAATATATAATATATAAAGTAAACAAAATTTATTTACCAAAGAAATATTTAATGAATATAACAAGTAATACAATCCAATTAATAAGATTTATTGTTATGATAGATCATGAATTAATTTAATAAACTAGAAATTAAAAGTAGCAAAAACCTTAGTTGATTTTGGTGTTCAATAAACAACTATCTACTATTTTGAACATAAGTTTTGAACCATAACATAGAAAGTTATTTTTTGATGTATTGGAAGCAATACAACTGAATCTAAGCAAGTTCACTATTAAAAAAATATTAGGGTTAAATATATGATGACGTAAGTGATCCAATCTAGATCATTGCGTGTAGATCTAAACCTTGCATGAGAATCTACTTTTTGAGTATGTAAAGGTAGGTAAAATTTGTTGCCAATAATTTGTTCACTTTAGTGTATATAAAAGGTTGCATCTAAATAGGGTGATGCCAATCATTACAATATAGAAACTTATAGACAAATAATGATCTCCTTTGGTCTAATATACCTAATTAAAAATAAGAACATCAAAAGGGTTCGTAATATCGCACAAAAATTACTACAACTCACACATATTAATGGGAAGGTGAGTTATAATTAATTTTTGCAAATGACAATCTAGCACAAAATGGTTTGCAAGCACACTCAAATAACATGGAGAGGCACACCAAATCAAACAAAAGATGTTGAGTGTGTCTGAACTCTATCTATTCTCTTCATATTGTCAAGATATTTTTTATAATACAATCAATAATAATATGCATCATCTATATTTAAAAATATAACTAACTAGTAGTTGCATGCATAGGCATGCAACAATCAGCCGATAGGGGTCCACCGCAAATGGCTATTCAATGGGAAGCAAGGAAGAAACTTGTTTTCGTAATGCAATGTGAAGTACAAATATTGAGAAATATTTGCAATTGCTTGAATGAATCAAAAAAAGAAATTATGTTAATAATTCAAAATGGAATAATATGAGGTTAGTTTATAGTAGGAGGTGAACAAGGATAAGACTCCAAAATTTAACCTGTATGATATAATTTTATATGTATTTTAGTTTAATAGTTGTTAGGCCTAGATTCACATCTATATTTGATGTTTTTTTCTAGGTTAATCGATCAATTGATTGATTATGATTTAATTTATGTAAGATAGATATGGATACTAATACATGGCAAACTTGAAGTTGTGGATTAAATAATATTTATAAAAAGCATGGAACATTAAAGAATTCTCATTTTTTTTTTAAGTTTGTCCATAAATTTAGGTATGGCATTTCGTTGCAATGCTTGTGTGGTACTAGATAATTTATTACTTTCATGTTATTTGTTGTGATTATTTCTTATTTGAATATTAGTTATGATGGTGGTCACAAATGATTTTATCAAGAAAAGAAAGATCTTTAATATATGAATACTTTTTATAAATAGTATTTAGTCCATAATTTTGTAAATAAAAGCATTATTATCCATGCGGTTTATGGGTTAGTAGTAGTATAATAAAATTGTCACAAGTAGAAAGGACTCAAAATTAGTCCATTACAAGGAAATTGAAAGTAAAAAATATTAGATTTTCATTGATTGATTCTAGTAAAAAGATGTTCTATAATTGATGTATGAACAAAATTAGAAGGACTTAGTTAAACCAAAATAATAAATGGATGATCAAATAGAATAAGAACAAATACCACTTAGAGAGGAAATGTGTGCATAGTCGAATTGAAGACTAATACACCATCTTTGATGGAAAACAAGTAAACAAGCCTCACGAGAAGAAGAGTGTGATGACACGACACATATTTTGCATTTTTAGAATAATTGAATTAAAAGGTATGCCTTGTTCTTGTAGGGAAACAATGATTTATTTGACTTGAAATATTCTACTGAACCCATTAGAATCAAAAATGAAGCATTAAAAGTAACTAAGTATATGTGCAAAACCAATAAAGACATTGTGAAACTAAAAATAATTAATGGTATTTACAATTGGTTCGCTAAATCTATTTATTGATATGCTAGCATTATATAGTTGGGAGTGATGAAAAAAAAAATTGGAGCGCTTGTGCTAAAGTAGACGTATATGTAGCATGCAATCGAAATAATCACCATGTGGAAAATCCGATGTATGCACACCCAAGCACTCTTGGCCTACAGGGCATCTAGTCAGAAGTGTTATAAAATCCATGGCAAACAGCATAACTTATAATTTCTTGGAAAATTTCATGAATTTTAAAGTCATGACAAATGTGACAAATTTTCTAACACTTCCCTACATACCTTGCAGGCCAAATCGGTGCTTTTGTTTCTTCATCTCTACAATTTTGAATGAAATATCTGCTACACAAATATCTAGCCAATGAACAACATATCTGATAACTACAATTATGCAAATTTCCACCTGCAAAAGCAACTTGCTCATGAGAAAAGAAATGTTTCATGTTTATGAATTACATAGCATCTCATTCACTACACTCAGTTGTCTATTTGGAAAGCTACATTCTTAGTAGAATTACATTCCATTCCAAAGAAAGTGAGAGAAATAATTAATAATATTTACAATTGGCTCACCAAATATATCTATTGATAATAGGAAATTTTTGTACTCACATGTATTGTTGGTCGTGTTCAACAAGAGCGAGCAACATTGGATCAACTTGTTGGACCATGAAAGGATTTGAAATAGACAATATACAATACACTAATTTCCTTGAATGTCTATTGTATCTATGCAATATTATAAAGGAAAAAATATAGATATAGAATAAAATACATGTTAGCATTATTTGTTGTAAATAGAAAGAGCTAAAATAGGAGATTTTGAATAGATGGGATACTGGAAAACAATTGTGTATAAGTAATCTACTGAAGAAGTTGAAAACAGAGTTGTGGAAAGAATGACAAATACAATGGATAGAATAGAGTATTTTTTTTGGTGGACAAATGGATGTGATAATTTGTGTGTCCATGTATATAAGCAGCAAGAAATGTATGATGATAGAATCGAAAAGCACTAAACCGACACTCATTTTCCTCCCTACCATATTGGCATCATGAAGCCTCATGGGCTCTAGCCAAACCCTCGAGCAAGAAAAGCAAGTAAGGTCCATGGAAAATCTTAAGGAATCTTATCATATATCATACAATAACAAAAATAGAGAAATTCTAAAACAAGTATTGGAAAAACACTTAAGAACCACAAGTTGAAATAGACAATTTACAATACACTAATTTCCTTGAATATCTATTGTATTTGTGCAACATTATAAAGGGGAAAATATAGATAATGAATAAAATAGGTTAGCATTATTTGTTGTAAATAGAAAAAGATAAAATAAAATATTTTAAATACATGGGATATTGGTAAACAATTGTGTAAAAGTAATCTACTGAGGAAGTTGAAAAGAGAGTTGTCGAAACAATGACAAATACGATGGATAGAGTAGAGTATATTTTTGGTGGACAAGTGGATGCAAGATTTTGTGTGTTCATATATAAGCAGCAACAAATATATCATGATAGAATTCAAAAGAACTAAACCCATGCTCGTTGTCCTCCTTGCCATATTGGCATCATGAAGCCTCATGGGCTCTAGCCAAACCCCCAAGCAAGAAAGGCAGATAAGGTCCATGGAAAATCTCAAGGAATCTTACCATATATCACACAATAACAAAAATAGAGAAATTTTAAAACAACCATTGGGAAAACACTTAAGAATCACAAGAGATGGTTGGAAACCCACATTAAACATATTGATGTACAAGAAAAACAATGTCGACAGATTGTAATGGAAAACCAGGAGAAATAAGCAATGTGATACATATTGAAACAAGCAAGTTGTGTAACAGTTAGGTTCACAATTGAAGATTCGAGGGTACATTATTTGATAGTAAATATTATAGGGAAAAAGAGAAATTTTAAAATATCTATTAGGAAAACAATTAAGAAATCAATATATATAATCTGAATTTTAAAATAATTAATAATATTTACAATTTGTTGACCGGATCTATTTATTGAAAATGGGAAAGTTGTGTACATACTTACATGTATTTTTGTTGGTGTCAAACAAGGGTGAGCAATATTGGATCAAGTTGTAGAGCAGAATTTGAAATACATAGTTTACAACACACTAATTTTCTTGAATGTCTATTGTATCTATGCAACATTATAAAGTAAATAATATAGATATAGAGTAAAAGAGCTTACCATTGTCTGTTATAAATAGATAGAGATAAAATGGAACAAACCCACATTAAATAGAACTTTCAAATATGGAGAATAGAATAGGCAAACTATGATGATGAACAATTTTGTATGGAGAACTGGAAAGAATAATATCATGAAGAAGAGTTTGTTATGGGGAAGCTCAAATAGTTGAAAAAAAAAGAATATCATAAAACATATTGGTACAAGAGAAAAAGAAAAATTGGAAAAGAGCTATTAGGAAAACACTTAAGAATCACAATTGCCTTGTCAATTCAAAATTTGAGCTACATTATTCCCCACTAAATATTATAGATAAAATAGGGAAATTGTAAAACAAGTATGGGGAACTAGAAAAATGAATATCATGAAGAATAGTTTGTTGTGGGGAAGCTAAAAAAGATGAGGAAGAAAGAATATAATGAAAAATATTGATATAAGATACTTCCATCCCATATAATTAGCAAGCTTGATCCCTTATATAAATAGAGTCGAGCAGTTTGTTCCAGGGACCTTCAAGCAGATCAGGAAAAAAAGGATATCATGAAACATATTGATACAAGATTTCAGCTATGTTCTTTATTAATAAATATTGAAGACAAATAGAGAAATTGTATAAGAGGTGTTAGAATAACAATTATTTGCTACAAATCATTTTACATGGGTATTTTGCATAAATGATTTGTCTATAGTATTTAATGCCAAGTAATGTAGCTCGAATTTACAATAAATCTTGTGGCGCTATACGCATTTTCAAGAGATTGTTGCATCATATAATTGTTGTCATAGCCTAAAGAAAATAGGTGTCATGATAAAGAACTGGGTTTAAATAATTGTTTTGCCAAGCTGAAAAGATATGTGTATAAGTGTGGAGGGAAAAATAGTTTGGTGGGTTTGGAATCTATTGGTTTGATAGCAGACTATTCTAAAAATCACCACCTGTTATGGTCTGTGGTTGGTTCAATAGGGGGACATTCTAAAAATTGACGGCTTCAGGTCCATTCTATAGTAGATTGAAGGGTTTGAAAACTGTTGTTCTCCACAAACTATAAGTCATTTTACATGGGTGTTTTGCATAAATTATTTATTTATTGTTTATGTTAAAAATGTTGTTGTCCGAAAACTGTAAGTCATTTCACATGGGTGTTTGGAGTTATTTTTTTGTATGGATGGAGAAATAACAATTAAATCTCCTTTCTTTCGTCAAAAAAATATGGTTAGGGTTAGTAAGGGAAAGTATACTCTGAAATGTGGCAGAAAATATATTCGTTAGGTTGCATTGTCAAAAGAGACATTGTGGTGTTGGTTTGATACCAGACTATTGTAAAAATTGTGCCTCAATCTCTATTTCAAGTTTCCCATAATAAATTGTTCTTCATGATACTCTTTTCCCCAATTCCCTATAGCAGACTCTTCATGAAGGGAATGGGTGGAAATAATCTATGCAAAATGGGTATAACGCCATAGAGTTAATTGGGAATTTGAGCTACATCATTTTGCAATAAATATTATAGACAAATAGAGGAGACTTTCCTAGGTTTTTTTATGACGATGTGAAGCTTGCCTCTTGAACAAAGTATGTTGTTAAATGTGCCTCATTGGTTGATAAGAGTTGCAAAAAAATTATGAATTTAGAATTGAAAACCGAATTGTTACATAGATTGGTTATTTTGCATCAATATGTTTCATTATATTCTTCTTTCCTCATCTATTCAAAGGGCCCTACAATAAATAATTCTATTGTTCTTGCAAGAACTAATGTTATCAGTTTTTAAAATTCTAAAAAAAATGTGGTTATTTTGCTTGGATGGAACATGTTATATGCCTTGTATCAATATGTTTCATCATACTCTTTTTGTCTCATCTATTTCAAGTTCACAATAACAAATTGTTCTTCATGATATTATTTTTTTCATTTTCACATAACAAACTGTTCATTATCATAGTTTCCTTGTTCCATGCTCCATATTGTAAAGTTGATTTACAATGATCTGTTATGTTGTTGTGGTTCCTAAGTATTTTCCTAATAGTTCTTTTAGAATTTACCTAGATTTGTTTATAGTTTTTAGTGCCAAATAGTGTAGCTTGAATTTAAAATTGACAATCCAACTCTCAGATAGATTGTTCATCTTTTATCAATCGGGAAAACAGACAAGAGTCATAGGTAAATGAGAGATGATATGAAAACATACAAAAACCAAAGAAATTGAAAGGAGGCCAAAGGTTTCCGTCCATCTGGAATTTGCGTGTGATTGTTAAATGTTATTTGAATACGTCTTACAACTGTTACTAAGGATGCTTGCCTTGTAAGGATCAGTTCCATCATACAACAATGGCAGGAAGCATTAACCCTACTATGAGAAAACACTTACCATGCTCTTTCTGTACACAAAGGAAACCAACTCAAGCATGGTGAACCCTTCTTTCCAATTTCACTTTTTGTCTATAATATTTAGTAGCAAATAAGTGTTATTCCAACACCTCTTATACAATTAGTCTATTTGTCTTCAATATATATATATATGCATATGTATTTTTCTATGTTTCCAACCATTGATTTTCACATATAGTTCACATTGTATGTATGTATGTATGTGAGTATATATATATGTGCACGTGTGTGTGTGTGTATATCAATATAGAAATATATATATATACACATATACATGCACTCTTGATGGTGTGTAACAAGGAAAAGTTGTATTGGATTGAGTTCTACGACCATGGAAGAAGAATTTCAAATAGATAGTTTACAATAGACTAATTTTGTTGAATTTCCATTGTATCTATGTATGTTCTAAATAGGAAGACATAAAATGGAATATTTTGAGTACATGCCATGCTGGTAAAGAATTGTTGATAAGGGATCTATTTGAGAAGTTGAAAAGAGAGCTGTGGGAATAATATGAAATGCAATCGATAGAGTAGAGCATGGTTTTCATAGGCTAGCACATCAGAGAATTTGTGTGTCCATGTATATAACCAGCAAGAAATATATGGTGTTGGATAGCAAAAGCTCTAAATGCACAGGAAGTCTCCTCCCAACTATATTCGCATCATGAAGCCTCACGGGGGCTCTAGCCAAACCCCTAAGCAAGAAAGGCACACTTACTATAAATATTATTCACAAAAAGGGAAATGGTATTGAATTTCCTGAAACATAGAGAGGTACATATACGCATATATATATGTATATATGTATGTATGTATGTATCTATTCAAATCCCCCTTTCATGTTTAAAAATATAGATACAGGAAGAAATATATATCCATATATATAGACCAAAACGACTGTGGCCGATGCAACTAGTTGTGTCAATACGTAGAAGCAAAAGGAAAGTTTTACCTGTGTGAGCAATTTTGATTACACAAGCCAACTCT
Organism: Sequoia sempervirens; assembly: GCA_007258455.2. Classification (NCBI taxonomy): domain Eukaryota; kingdom Viridiplantae; phylum Streptophyta; class Pinopsida; order Cupressales; family Cupressaceae; genus Sequoia; species Sequoia sempervirens. The sequence continues at coordinate 180,834 of VDFB02095473.1, read as the reverse complement.
TACTTAGACTGCTTGTCTTGTATCAATATATTTCATGTGGGTTTCGATCATCTGTCATTTATCCCTAATTCGTAAAGTGTTTTCCTAATAGTTCTTTTACAATTTCTCTATATTATGAAACATATTGATAGAAAACAAGCAATCTATGGAACAGTTGGGTTGTCAATTCAAAATTCAAGCTACATTATTTGGCACTAAATATTATAGACAAATAGGGAAACTATAAAAGAGTTTTTTGTGCATTTAATATCCTTTTTTTCTTGCTTGGCATCACAATGGTGCTGGTTTGATAGCAGACTATTGTAAAAATCATTCGCTCTGCCTCTATTTTATAGCAGATTGGAGGGTTTTAAAACTGTTGTGCTCCACAATCTAGTGGAGTTGGTGTCCTCGATACATGGAAGCTCAAACGTAAGTGTTTTCTCATGGGAGTGTTAATGCATTCTATCATTGTTGTACGATGGAGGTGGGGGTAGTAAATGTAGGCAAACGAAGTAAATGCTATATTAAGTGTTACATTGTGGGAAAGTATACTTTTATTAAGTTGTATTCTTGAAACATCCATTGTGGTCTTTTCAACTATAATTGCACCTCCACAATACTAAATAGCTTTGTCATCACATCTTTCACATGGTGTACAAGCTACAACTATGTTCTATTTATATAGAAGGTAAGGCTATATGTCCTCTATTCCATCTCTTATTTCATGACTACATGTCAAATTCTCTGTCATAAATGGTACAACTATATATATTTTTATTCTTTTTTCCAGTTACCTATACTTGTTTTACAATTTCCCTATTTTTTCTATAATATTTAGTGGGGAATAATGTAGCTTAAATTTTTAATTGACAAGGAAACTGTGATTCTTAAGTGTTTTCGTAATAGCTCTTTTCCAATTTCACTTTTTCTCTTGTACCAATATGTTTAGTTTTAGAAGTCGAATGGTTATAGATCGATATTTCTAAGTTATCTACCAATTTCCATTGGGATGTTACAATACATTAATCTTTTATTTTTATTGTGAAATAGATTTGTCAATTAGTCAACTCAAATTGTAACATTTTTTTCTTTGGAAAAAGTTCCTAGAATTATGTCTATGGAATCGGGTTTTGTGGATTTTACTACTATATGCATTTTGTACAGTAGAAGCTCTATATAAGAAACTATCCATATCTGTGGTTTGCAGCTTGTACTCTCCATATGTTAAAATTCCATATAAAATCTATTATAGATGATCTTCCATTTGAGAGACTCTAAAACAGTTGTTAGAAAAACACTTCAGAATCATAGGTAAATGATAGATGGTCAAAAAACCCATGCATCAAATAGAACTTTAAGAGAGGTAGGAAAAAATACACAGGCCAAAGAAATTGGGAAAAGGTGAATGGTTCCTGTTCATATCCCATGTATAGATTTTATTTTGTAGCATATTCCTGCTTACCAAAAATTCTATCACTATCTAGACAAGGCACAATAGGGAATTCTATGTAACAGTTGGCTTGTCAATTCAAAATTGAAGCTACATTATTTGCCACTAAATATTGTAGAAAAAATAGGGAAACTATAAAACAACTATTAGGGAAAACACTTAAGAATCACATGCAACACCGGAGATGTCCCAGGCGACGAATGTATATATATATATACATGTGTATATATATATATATATATATATATATATATATATATATATATATATATATATATATATATATATATATATGCATAAATATACATATCTATGTTATACTAATAGATATGTTACAATTTCTTTATTTTTCTACAATACTGAATGCCAAATTATGCACCTCTTGTTATACAATTACTATATTTGTTAGAAGACTAAAAATAATGTGGGCACCATATTAAAATCAAAAGCATGGCAGCTCAATGAATGTGCAAATATATATATATATATATAAACACGGGAATAAATTACGTTCATATTTGCAAAACAAAAGTCTTAGATAATATGCAGACATACCTTGTGGGTGCAACTGGATGTAGTATGAATAGAACAAAAGAAGATCGGCTCTCCACCCTGCCATATCAGGTCATCCAAGCTCATGGGCTATCACCAAACCCCCGAGCAAGAACATATAACCTAAGAAATTTCTTTAGTTGAAAGTCGTGTTATACATTTTTAGAAATATTTATAGTTGTATTATTTATGACAAACAATTTGACATGTAGTCATGAAATAAGAGACGGAACCATATTAAAATCAAAAGCATGGGAACTTAATGAATGTTCGAATATATATATGCAAACATAGGAATAAATTACATTCATATTTACAAAACAGAAGTCTTAGATAAGATGCAGGCATACCTTTTGCGTGTAGCTGGATGTTGTATGAACAGAAGAAAAGAAGGATTTCTCTTCGCTCTGCCATATTGGGTGATGCAGGCTCATGGCCTATCACCATACGCCCAAGGAAGAACATACACTGCCCACCACTATGATCAATGGTGAATCCAATGTTTGGGCACCGAAGTTTGTTGTTTCTAGATATTTGATTGTGTTTGAGTTTTTTCATCCAAAAACAGAAACACAATCAAATATCCAGAAATAACAAATCTTAAGCATTATAGATTGTGGAAATTTCATAGCATTAACCTGATAATTTTCTTTAGTTGAAATTGATGCTATACATTTTTATAAATATATATAGTTGTACCATTTATGACAGAGAATTTGACATGTAGTCATGAAATAAGAGATGGAATAGAGGACATATAGCCTTACCTTCTATATAAATAGAACATAGTTGCAGCTTGTACACCATGTGAAAGATGTGATGACAAAGCTATTTAGTATTGTGGAGATGTGCAATTATAGTTCAAAATGTTTGCAATCTAAAATGGTTTCAATCAGATATAGTTAGTCAGAGGGAAAATTTGAAGTTTAGTGAGGTGAACATGTGTAATTGGTAGACAATATCTAAATTAAGAAATATAAACAGTTGTATAGTTTATAACAAATAATATGTAATGCATCTGCAATAGAAGAGATCACATAAAGAATATGCAGGTATACGTCATGCAGAGAGCAGGACAAGCTCAATGAGTGTACAAATATATATAAAAACATAGGAATAAGTTACATTCATATTTGCAAAACATAAGCCTTAGCATCCCATAGTGAACATTAAAAAGCCAACACACAATAAATAGAAATTAAAAACATGGAAAATAGAAGAGGTGAACTACAATAATGAACAGTTTGTTATGAGGAAGTGGGTATTGATACAATAAAATAAATCTATGTAACAGTTGGCTTGTCAATTCAAAATTCAAGCTAGATTATTTGCCACTGAATATTGTAGACAAAAATGAGAAGTTTTAAAAGAACTATTGTTTTTAAGTTTCAAAATTTTGGAATTTTGTAGATTGGTATAAAGTACAAACATGAAATTCACCTGTACCTTTGCATTGCTTTCAATTTTTTTTGCTTAGATGTCTTCTATCAATATGTTTCAAGATATTTTTTTTCCTCATCCGTTTCAAGTTTGTGGTAACAAACTATTCTTCATGATATTGTTCTTTTCACTTCCCTATAACAAACTGTTCACAATTGTAGTTTGCATCTCCTATACTCCATATTTTAAAGTTGTATTTAATCTATTTTTTTGTCTATAATATTTAGTAGCAAATTAGTCTTATTCTAATACCTTTTATACAATTCTCTATTTGTCTTCAATATTTACCACCAAAGGACATAGCTTGAATCTTGTATCAATATGTTTCAAATTTTGTTAGTTGTGTATAATTTTAAAGAGATGGGAAAGGTTTTATTTACATAAAAACATTTAGAATCGTATCAAATAATTGTTGTCATAACCTAAAGAAAATAGGTATCATCATAAAGAACAAGGTTTAAATAGTTCAATTGGGAAGCTGAAAAGATAGCTCTATAAGCATGGACAAATGCAATCGGTAGAATACAATATGTTGTTGATATGTAGGAGAGAATGTATGTAGGTGATCGGGAAAACCACAAAACTCATGCTCGTTCTCCTCCCTACCATATTGACATCATGAAGCCTCATGGGCTCTAGTCAAACCCCTGAGCAAGAAAAGTATGCAAGGCCCATCAAAAATTCAATGGAGCCATATCATATATCACACAATGGCGAAACAAGGGAAATTTTGTTGTTTCCATATATGATGTCTTATATTGCACTATTTTTTCCCATGTAACAACTTTAAGAAGATGGATATGTTGATAAAGAGCTGCCTAAAATAGATGTTTATGTAACATGTAATCAACATGATAACCATGTGGGAAATCTGACGTATGCACACCAAAGCACTCCTGGGCTGCAGAACATGCAGTTGGAAATGTTTGAAATCCATGGAAAACAATATAACTAATGACTTCTTGGAAAATTCCCTCAATTTTAAAGTCATCACAAATGCCACAAGTTTTCTAACATTTCCCTGCATGCTTTGTAGGCCAAAATAGCTGCTTCTTTTTTCATCCCCGTGATTTTAAATGAAATATCTACTTCGCAAATATTTATCCAATGAACTGCATATCCCATGACTACAATTATGTAGATTTCTACCTGCAAAAGTAACATGCTCATCAACAAAGAATAATTAAAATTGCAGTTAAATCTTCTTTCTTTCGTCAAAAAAATATGGTTAGGGTTAGTAATTTTTGGTTGTTCAGTGTTATTCTAATAGCTCTTTTACAGTTTATTTATTTGTCTATAATATTTAATGTGAGGTGATGTAGCTCAAATTTTCAATGAAATGTGTGGGGTTATACTCATTTTGCGCAAATTATTGCTACCTATTACCAATTGAAAAGGTGGGAAGAACACATAAGAATATGTGCAAGCAAAGCATCAAGAACAAATAAGGAAACTTAGGGTATATAGGCATGGAAAATGGAAAATGCAACATAGATGTAGAATTTTAAACTTATTATTCAAATGCAACAAAAAAATTTGAGAATGTTTCTACACTATGTGCATACATAGTTTAATACATTGGGATGTCCAAAACATGTTACTGACTTAGAAAAAATTTGGTACATATACATATACATAAACACATACACATACACATACATATACATATACACATACACATACACATACATATACATATAGATATACATATACATACATATATATATACATACACATACACATATACAGATACATACACTTTTTGTCCTTTTTTTATTATTTGCAGTTATCTCTATGCATCTTTGGCATTATACCCATTACCATAGGAGCAATCGCAGTTAAATCTACAAATATTTGACCAATGAACTACATAACCGATGATTACAATTGACCAAATTTCTATCTGCAAAAATAGCACGCTCACTAGGGAAAAATACTTTCATGTCTATCAATTACATGGCATGAGCTTGATGCACAGAGGCTTCATGAAAAATTTCACACTCTTGACACCCTACTCCATAATCACAGCATTTATTTCATAAAGCCTTTATGTATCAAGCTCATTCCTCCCATCATGAAGCTTGGAATAAAAATATCATTTTTTAATGAACTACTTCATAGTGCAATTGAAGACTCAGTCAGACCATTTTCTATCATAAACAAGTAAACAAACCTGATGAAGAGAAGAGTGCAGTAACACAATGTAAATTTTTTGGATTCTTAGAATAAATGAATAAATCTATTGAAGAACAAATATATGGCGTTAAAATCCAAAACACAAAGTAAGAATTTGTGTACACATGTATCTATGTAAGAACAAATATATGGTGTTTATTGTTTTAGTTATCTTTGTGCATCTTTGTCATTACACCCATTAACATAGGAGAAATTGTAGATTAACATAGGAGTGATTGAATATATATGTATATGCACAGGGTTAGTGTGAAAGCATAAACATATTCCAAGGAGGTAAAATTAGTTTGGTGGTTGTTAAGTATTATTCTTTCTAATATCTCTTTTATTTGTTCAATTTATTTGTTGAAAATTTCCACTGGTTTTTTTTCCAGCCCAACCGTGAATAGGATTTTCCATGCAATAGCTCCTTTACAATTTCTATATTTTTCTATTATTGTTGCACTGTGAAAGGAGCCACAACGGTCTTGGTCTATATATATGCATATATATTTTTTCCTTAGGTGTTGGTCACATTTCTTCTGTCAAGCCCAGTGCAAATGAAGAACCTAGTCCTAGATTGTTGTTACACCTTATTTAGATACTGAAAGAGTTTCAATTTGGAGCATATTCAAGCGTGCCTAAAGTTCTATCAATATGTCAACAAGGTGTAAGAGCAATTTCTTCACTTGCACTGGAGTCTTCATTTGAACTGCATTCTTCACTTTGAATGTTGTTTGTAACCAATTTCACATACATACATGTCCACATATAAACTTTTTTGGGGAAAGATTCCAAATCACAGCAAAGCACTTAAGAATCACAGGGAAATGACACATGATCGGAAACCCCAAAATTTCATAATTTAAAAAATTAAAAACAATCCTTTTTACAAGAACAATAGAATAATTTGTTACAAGGAGCTACAAACAGATGACAGAAAAAGAGTATCATGAAACATATTCATACAAGACAAGCAATCTATGTAATAGTTCCTTGTCAAATCTAAATTCAAGCTGCATTATGTGGCACTCAGTATTATAGATGCATATACGTATACACACATATGCATATATATACGTATACATATACATATACATATATATACATATACATATACATATACATATATATATATATATATATATATATATATATATATATACATACATACATACATACATACATACATATTTACATACAATGTCAACTATGTGTGAAAATCAATCCTTCGAAACATATAGACAAATACATATATGCATATATATATTGAAGACAAACAACACCACAATGGCTCTTTCTACAATGCAACTCAATCAATATATTTTCTAGCACATTTCAAACTACACTTTCCCACACTGCAACACCAGCGTAAAACGGCTTATAGATTCTAGAGAACAACAATTTTAACATAAACAATAAATAAATCATTTATGCAAAAAACCCATGTAAAACGACTTACAAATTGTGGAGCACAAGAGTTTTAAAAGCCTCTAGCCTGCTATGAAATCAACCACAGAGTCGAAGGCGACAATTTTTACAATAGTCTGCTATGAAAGCAACACCACAATGGTTGTTTTGACAATACACCTTAAACAAAGTATTATTTCCCACACTACAGCACTCAATACTGCATTTACTTCACCCACCCCCATTGTAAAACAATGACAAAATGAATTAACACTCCTACGATATATATATAAATTTTGGTTGATTTTTCAAACGAGCCATAGTGGTCTTTATCTGTATATATATATATGGATATATATATCTGTCTATATGTATATTTTGAAATATGGATTAGGCAATTGAATACATATATATATGCGTACATGTATCTATGTATCTACCATGGAATTCAATACAATTTCGCATTTTCTATATAATATTCAATACCCAATAAGTTTTAAAAATGACAGATGTTCGAAAACCCAAATTAAATAGAACTTTAAAATATGGAAAATAGAAGAGGCAGTCTACGATAATAAAGAGTTTGCTATGGGGAATTGGAAAAAAGAATATCACGAGGAACAATTTGTTATGGGGAACTTCAAATAGTTGATACAAAAAGGAAAATTGGAAAAGAGCTATTACAAAAACACTTAACAATCACACGCATATGATAGATGTTCAAAAACCTACATTAAGTATAACTTTAAAATATGGGTAATAGAAGAGGAAAACTACAATAATGAACAGTTTGCTATGGAGAACTAGAAAAAACAATACCATGAAGAATAGTTTGTTATGGGGAAGTTCAAATAGTCCACACAAAAACAATATCAGGAAACATATTCATACAAGAGACATAACATGTTCCATAGAGACAAAATAACCATGTGCGGCAAATAACAGGTATAACGACCTTCCACAGAAATAGAGAAATTCTAAAAGAGCTATTACAATAACACTTAGCAGCTTTTATACTAACCCTCTACATATATATATATGCAATCACTCCTATGTTAATTTGTATCAGCATGGACAAAAAAATAGTTTCCTGGCTTTTAAGTGTTATTCTAATAGCTCTTTTATCTATCCATCTTTATATTTTTAGCTAATAGCCTATTTGTTTGAAGTTTCCACTGGGATTTTCAATAGACCAGCCCTAAATAGGAATTTTCATCATGGAAATACCGCCAAAGATGCATAGAGATAACTACAAACAATAAATGGACCGAGAAAAAATTACTAACCCTAACCATATATTTTGATGACTTACAGATGTTAGAGCACAATAACTACAAACAATAAATGAAACCCAAAAAAATTACTAACCCTAAGCATATTTTTGGCGAAAGAAACAAGATTTAACTACAATAAATTCATCCATACAGAGTCATAATCTCTTTGAAGTCTCCAAAATGGGTATAAGGGCAAAGATGCAAACATATAACAAGGAACAATAAGCAGAGAGTGAAATACACGAACAATATATTAATCATTTATGCAAAATACCCATGCAAAACGACATACAGATTATGGAGCACAACAGTCTTAAAACCCTCCAATCTGCTATCAAACCGAGCCAAAGGTCTTACACTAGCCTACTATCAAACCAACACCACAATGGCAATGCAACTTAATCAATATACTTTCTCGCACATTTCACAGCACATCACTGTTAAAACCCTCCAACCTGCTATCAAATGGAACAATGAGCAAAGAATGAAAGACATGAACAATAAATTAATCATTTATGCAAAATACCCATATAAAATGGCACTTATGTTTCACCTTTCGCATATGAAAGAAAGAAGATTTAACTACAATTTCTCCTATGGTAATCTACAATTGCTCCAGCAAAGATACGCACAAACAACCACAAACAATAAACAAAAGATTCACAGAGATAACATACAATCACTCCTATGTTAATCTGCAATTGCTCGTATCTTAATGGGTGCAACGGCAAAGATGCACAGAGATAACTAAAACAACAAACAGAGGCCGATAAAATTACTAACCCTAACCATATTTTTTAGCGAAAGAAATAATATTTAACTACAATTGCTCCTATGGTGATGGGTGCAATGCCAAAGATACACACAAATAACCACAAACAATAAACGAAAGATTCACAGAGATAACTAAAACAATAAACAAAGGGCGAAAAAGCAATTGCTCCTATGTTAATCTATAATTGCTCCCATGCCAATGCGTATAATGCCAAAAATGCATAGAGATAACTAAAACAATAAACCAGCAGCAAAAAAATTACGAACCCTAACCATATTTTTGATGAAAGAAAAAAGATTTAACTGCAATTTCTTCATCCATACAGAGCGATAATGTCTTACAAATCTCCAAAATGGCCATAATGCCAAAGATACAAACACATAACAAAAAGACATGAATAGTAAATTAATCATCTATGCAAAATACCCATGCAAAACGACTCACCATACAAATGCATAGAGATAACTAAAACAATAAACCAATGGCAAAAAAATTACTAACCCTAACCATATTTTTTGACGAAAGAAAGAAGATTTAGCTACAATTTCTCCATACACACAAAGCGATAATCTCTTTCAAATCTCCAAAATGGGTATAACGCCAAAGATAGAAACATATCACAAGAACACATCAACAATAAATTAATCATCTATGCAAAATACCCATGTAAAATGACTTACAGATTCCGAAGAACAATAGTTCGTCAATTTTTAGAATAGTCTGCTATCAAACCAGCCACGAAGCTTAAGGAAATGATTTTTACAATAGTCTGCTATGAAACCAACACCACAATGACTGTTTCGACAATACAACTTAATCAAAGTATACTTTCCCACAATGCAACACTCAATATTGAATTTACTTTGTTCGCCCGCATTTACTACCTCCACCTCCATCGTACAACAACATAATGCATTAACACTCCCGCAAGAAAATACTTATGTTTCAGCTTCCGTGTATCGAGGACACCAACTCCACCACCACCAACCCACGTAATTCGCAAGCTCCATGTTGCCACAAAAAAAACCCAGTCTACTCGCTGCGGTTGGGACATCTCTGGCACCGGCAAATCCAATTCACGACTGGGCTAACAAAATTCCAGGTGGAAACTTCAAATAAAATAGCCTATCAGCTAATTATTCTATTTATATGAGTCAAAAATAACTTTAGAATATTTGAATTCTTGCAAGGATAACAATTGATAATGTAGTATCAAGAATATGTCATTGCTTTTTATAGTATTATTAGACGTCGCAGCTTTATCCATATGCGAATAATCCTTTTGCCCTTGAGCGAATAACCCTTTTCAACGAGAATATAAGAAACCTTATCATATGAGAATATAAGAAGACTTCTCATATACGAATAACCCTTCACACAGAATCCATGTCACCTTCCATATTCTAATCGTTGCAGCCGTTCATAAACCACACCATTTCTATTTAAGGAATGCAAAGTAACCATCACATAATAAGCAGCCTCGCTTGTCAAGTCATCCACTCATTACTCATATTCTTTTGAGGCATTTTCCTCAAAAGGATTGCAGATATTAAGGTGGGTGTGTAGTCATGGCCAAATCAATATTCAGAGTGAAAGTTTTATCTGGTGAAGCTTTGTCCTCCTTCAAGATTGAAGGCAGCAGTGGCCTACCAAGTTTAACACGGTAGGTATTTAAGCTAATGCTACTTTGTTTAAGGATACACTTCACGTTTAACAATAAACTAAACAGCTGCCATTTTGTTTATTCTCTTTTAAAAAATTAAATAATATTTTTTTTGTTATCTAGTTGTTATGAAAGCCTACAAGGTTTCAGTGATTCTGCACCAAAAACTGAGTTGGCAGTGGAAGAGAGTATCGATGTAGAGCCACAACAAAAGAAAACTGGAGATAATAATGTGAAACTATGAGCAGCATGGATGCCTGACCTGGTGACCGGAAATTTCATTCTAGAGGACCATTTTGGTGAAGTTGATATTGCTGAACTCAGGGAAAACCTTTTGGGGTGTCATTCTCTCTCCAAGCTCAAACGCCCAATGTAATGAATGAAAGTAGAGCCTCCCACCCATATCATTTCTAAAGATTAAGCTCATTAGATCATAGTATTTAGTCATCGTCGTATGAAGAAAAACACTATTTAAGTATCTTACATAAATGTTTGTTGGTCTTGGTAATTAAATGTTTAGGTAGTTAGTTTTATGCGAGTTGAGTTAATTATTTATATAAGGAAATCTGCTAAAATGTGTACGAGAATGTAACGTTCTATAAATATTCGTATAATATTGTAAAACATTATGAATAGTATAATATTATTTAGATATTTTGGTGTTATCTAGAAAAGCAATGTGATTTAGGAATTACAATTTATGATTGCAATTTTTCAATGTAATATCAGGACTGATCGCTTAAATTTTTCTATAATTTCTTCTATGCTGGAAGAGCCTCCTAAAATTGTAGAGGATGCATTTTAACAAGTGCACAAGGGCATCCAAAAGATTCAAATTAGTTTATGATTGAAAACGAGAAGTCAATTTAATTGATATGCATGAGCTCTTATTTTTAGGATACTATTAGCAGCTATTTTATTGTTTTGCATGAGTTGCTAGTGTAGAGGCAATAATTTGTAGAAAATGATGATGTATGATGTGGATAAGGCTGTTGGTTTTCCTACATAGGAGAAGGTGTAAGATTCAAATGAGTTTATGATTGAAAACGAGAAGTCAATTTGATTGATATGCATAAGATACTATTAGCAATTATGTTTTATTATTTTGTATGAATTGCTTGTGTAGAGGCAACAACTTGTAGAAAATGATGATGTATAATGTGGATAAGGCTGTTGGTTTGCCTACATAGGTGTAAGATTCAAAAGGTTTATGTGAACACAAGAAGTCAATCTAATTGATATGCATAAGTTTATGATTGAACACAAGAAGTCAATCTAATTGATATGCATAAGCTCTTATTTTCAAGATACTATTAGCGGTTATGTTTTAAATTGTTTTACATGAGTTGCTTGTGTAGAGGCAACAACTTGTAGAAAATGATGATGTATGATGTGGATAAGGTTGTTGGTTTTCCTATATAGGAGAAAGTGCCCACTTCCAATTTGAATGTGAACATTGGATATTCATCCTAACTTCATTTTTTTACATATTCGAACTATTCAAAATAGTTAATAGCACCAAAATTTTCAAATAAAAAATGTTGCAACTAAGGATGTGGTTTGTGGCACATGTTTTAGTGCAATGAGAAATTTATTTCCTAAAATTAGTGTTATCTCATTTGGAGATTGAGTTTACCATTAGTTGGTATTGTGATTTGAGATTATGATTTCATTTTAGTGATCAGTTTGGTTGTTTATTTAGGTGAAATACCTATAAAAAAATTTATTCACTTAGATTGGTGGTGATTACTTGATATGTAGATGATACTATAGCTTCCAATTTTGATAATTACATTTTCCATTCACATTATGTCTTTTAAGATTTTTTAATTTGGAGTGCAGGAATATTATTTTAATGGGTATGTAAATTGGTTGGAGAGAAGGAAGGTTAAGATATTTATATTGATATTTATGGTTGTTTTGTATTGGTTTATTATAATTTTGATATAGATGGTTTGTAAAAAAATTTGGTTAGAAACATGGCCTGGTCGTGCAAATGTATTTCAATTGAACCTAACATCCTATTGCATTATGATTTTTTTGGAAAAAGATAAATATATTAATTAAGGAATATTACAAGGTTACATAATAATTTACAAACAAAAATAGATATCACTAAAGTCCAAAGAGGTTTGCTACAAACCCTCCCATATCCTTGAGCCAAAAATAACTATGAAACCAATTAAACTAATATAAAAAATCAGCCAAATCAAACCAAATCATTAGGAAAAATTTAAAGAGACTATGAAGATTGATAAAAAGATAGGAATGCCCAATTTGTTACCTCCCAAGTGCAGCTAACATTAGAGGCCAATTTGACCAAATAGTCTATAACAACATTCCATTATCTAGGGATATAAACAAAGGAGATAGATCCAAAATTTAATAAAAGACAAAGGATATAATCAACATAAGAAGCCAACCTCGAAGAAGACTCCAGAAGTATTCCATTATTCAAAAGGGTGGCCAATATCATAGAATCCATCTCAAAAATTATCTTTTTCTAGCCCTAATCACAAGATTTCTTTAGAGCTACAAGGAGTGCCCAAGCCTTCATGTAGTTATAACCAAACCTTATAGAAATGGAAAAAATAAGTGAGCCAAGGCAACACTCAGAACATCATGAGAATAACCATCAATGTTAATTTTGAAAACATCCAAAGGAGAAGATGGCCATTTACATGCTCTATTAACCATATTAGAATTTTTTTGAGCCTAGAGCCATAAGGAATGGATTCAATCAAATCACCCAAATAAAGTTGGCACAAAATATTAATAATAGAAGAATCAAACATTAGATCCATTGAAAACATAGCTAAAAATATCCTTTGATAAGTCCAAAATTATTCTTCCAAACATACTACATAAGAATTTGATGACCTTCAATCTAATAATTTTTTTCCAACCAAATTTATGAAAATTAAAAATTAGACCAACATCCCAATCTACTAAAAGAATAGAAGTAGAATTAGGAGGATGCCCCAAACGATTCTAAACCTCATAAAAATAAGTAGCATGAATAAGAGAATGGTTTTATATGTGTCACCATTGCCTCTAAAGACCCTTCGATAAGAAACATTAAAAGAAGAGATGAATGACACACTCCTCATTAACGCCATAAAGAACACATTTGGAGGGACCTTGGAAACCCTTGTTTCTTATGTTGTCTTAGGTAAGAAATTTATTTTTCCAAAGTAACTAGAGAAAGAAGTTACATTCAGGCCAAAAAAATAATTATAAATCATTTTCCACAAAGGAAAATATGTGTACTTAGTTTTTTCATGATCTAAGATCTCATATCTATGAGAAACTAAATAAAATCCCTTATGGAGTTTACAAATCTCCTCCCTAAGGCCAGAAATTATAATACTTCAAAGAATAAATGTAAGATTACTCCACCATGTGAAAATATTTAAAGTTAGACACTTTAGGCCAACCAAAATCCAAAAATAATTTACTCGTAGGGATCAAATTAGGAGAAGTAAGAACCAAACAATAGGGGCCCCATGAATCTAACTAAAAAAGAGAAGTATTACTAGAATTCACAATCTCAAAATTCCTTAATTAGAGAGTAATGAACCTTTCTCTACATTATTCCAAATAATATAGACTTTCCTAGTTAAAACCACAAGATTAGATAGGTACTTGTTGCAGCAAGGATTCAATAAAGGTACCGCAAATAGTAATCTTCACTTTAAGGTAGAGAAAGATCAAATCTTGATTATGGTTTTGTATGTTGATTACATAATCTTTGGAGGTAATGCAAAATTGTGCAAGAAATTCGTAGAAGAGATGTAGAAAGAGTTTGAGATGTCTATGTTTGGGGAGATAAATTTCTTCCTTGGAATTCAAATCAATCGGATAGAACAAGGTAGATTCATTTCACAATTAAAGTATGTCAAGGAAATGTTAAAGAAGTTTGGAATGGAAGACTCTAAACTGGTATGCACCCCTATGGTTACTAGTTTCAAGCTAAGTAAGAATGATGTATCTCATAAGGTTGATCAGAGAAAGTACATATCAATGATTAGAGGAATGTTATATCTAACTACTATTATACTGGATATCATACATGCAATTTTTCTTGTAGCTATATTCCAAGAAGATCCGAAAGAGTCACATGTGGCAACAGTAAAGAGAATATTTAGATACTTGAAGGGCACTCCAAAACATGGCTTGTGGTATCCAAAGGATATTGATTTCTCTTTGAGTGCTTATACAAATGCAGATTGGGAAAGTTGTTTGGATGATATAAAAATCACAAGTGGTGGTGCATTCTTTCTTGGAAACAATTTGGTTTCCTGGCTAAGCAAGAAGCAGGATTCAGTGTCATTATCTCCTATAGAGGTATAATATATTGTTGCAACATCATGCTACACACAAGTGTTACGGATAAAGAAAACCTTGAAGGATATCTGAGTGGTATATGATGACCCAATCTCTATCTTTTGTGACGATAAAAATTCTATTAGCATTTCAAAGAATCTAATAATGCACTCAAGGAAAAAACATATCTCAATCCGGTATCACTTTTTGAGAGAGAAGGTTGCAGAGAATCAAGTGAAGCTAGAGTGTGTGCCTACAAAGGATTAGGTTGTTGACATATTTACTAAGGCTCTTCCTAAGGATACTTTTGAGTATCTCTGAGAGAATTTATGGGTTATTGCCCCTCCTTTGAACTAGATGCATAAGAGCGTGCATCAATCTAGTGGATTTCAAGATTCATTCCTTGTTCTAGATTGATGTTGGTGGCTACCTCTCAGGGGGAGTAGGTAGTGTTATTGTTACAGTCAGAAGGAGTAGGTTTTTTCACTTGTTGGTTGATGTAGTATGATGTTTACTCCTAAGGGGGAGTGAGTAGAAAAGGTGTAAAGAAAATAAAGTGCAGTAAAAAGAAAAGGTAGTTGCAGAGCAGTTGTTGTCTCTTATAAGTATTTCCTTTGGGGGAGAGAGAAAGTATGTATGTTTGATTCAAGTGTGTTTCCCTTTTCCATTGATGTCAAAAGGGGAGAGATTAAATTGAAAAAGAAAAGAGAATTAATTCGTGAGAAAGAGAAAGTATTGGAAAGAGTTGATGCTTGTGTAAGGGGGAGAAATGTGCACTATGGTGGACTATGTGTTTTGGTAATCATAGTTTTTGTTGGTGGTTTTTCACTTCATGTGTTGCCATCAATGACAAAGGGGGAGATTGTTTCAAGTATGTGAAATTTTTGTTTTCATTGATGCCAACATATCTATGTTGTTGCATTGATTTCAACCTTGGTGATGCTTTGATTAGTTTCATTATGTTGTCATTAGTAAGTATTGCTAGTATCAACATCTAGTGTTGATTTGATAACCATGTGTAAGGTTTATTTGTGATAAGGAGGTATTCTAGATGATGAGAATGTGTTTTTGGTGCTTGATTTCCAAGTGCTTTTGATAAATTTTGAATAAAAAGAGGAAACAATGTGGTTGAGAGGTGTTTTGGCATAAAAATTAGTGTTAAGGATTTTTTTTGCATTTCTTCTATGATGAAAATATGCTTGTGTGGCTCAAATATGTTTGTCAGAGAAGATTAGAGGTGTCATATCCATATTTTCAAGTTCTGGATCATTGTGCAAAGGAATTTGTGTTCACCAGTGTGTGAATTATGCAGTACAGTGATGTCTGGGAGAAATGGTTTTGCTCTGAATTTCTCCATAGTTTGTCTTCTAGTCTTGTGGTTTTGGAAGTATGCTTATATTTCTAGTATCTATTTCTATTCTGAGTTGGTTGTGTTTTGGTGCTCCATAAGGTTGGATTAAGGTGTTGCAGTGTGTGGAAGGTTAACCTATTGCATAGGGTTCGGTCAACCTTGGGTGTTTAAAATAATTATGATTTTTCTTTGATAATTATGAAAGTGCGGCATGTTGTGTATGAGTGGATTTAGGTCCAATTTAAGGGGTGGTGTGGTCCTTCTTCATTCCTTTCCACCATGGGAATTTTTTGGTGTCGACCCAATTTGAGTTTGCACGGTTGAGGTGCACATCCAACCTTGGAGAATTTTTTCAAGGTTGAAGAAGGTATAAATAAGTATTGTGTTGATGAAGGATTGAGTGGTGAAGTGTGTGATGCGAAAATCATAGTTGTGAAGTGCAAAAGTGTGAAGTGAAATGCGAGCTTTAATGTGTTAGACTATTGGAAGCAGTAAGCAGAAAGTGTCTACATTATTCAGAGAGGCTGCAAATGTACTAGTGATGTTGTGATGGATATTTTTGTTGCTTTGAGATGGATTTCTAATTGTAACAATCTTGTTTCTTCTTCTTTCTAATCTAGCAGTGAGCCCTTCTTTTCTTTTGGGAAATGAGCCTATTGTATTCGGTGTTGCAATTAATTTATATTGTGAGCTACTCACCATGGTTTTTCCTTTCTTGGATTTTTCACGTGAATCTGGTGTTCTTATGTGTTTGGATGTGTTTGCATTACTATTTTTCATGGTTACATTATGCTAATACATTCAATAAGGGTTTAATGGTTGTTGAGGGTTTAAGAACTAATGTATATCTAAATATTAATAAGGGTTTTGATGTTTTAATGTACAATTGATTCACCCCCCCTCTCAATTGTCTTATGCATTCAATAGTTTATCATTCTTCCTCTTGTCTTGCATTAAGAAAATAATGTATTATTTAATTCAAGGATAGCTCAGTGATTAACTATGGTTGAAAATTTGATAGTGGAAAATTTAGTTTGAGTGGTTAGGTTGTTGGTTAGATACTGTCAAAGTGATCTTGATAATTATCTAGATAAATCTATTTAATTTTAATATTGCATGCTAGTAACAGTTAGTTGGCGTAGTTTTGCATTAGTAAATATTGGTTGGGTTTTCACACAAGGATCAAATGTTGCAAATAATAGTGCTATTGTCATTCATTAAGGAAGGGTTATAATATGTGGTATTGAATACTTTTCTACTAACGATATTATTTTTGTGATTTTTAATCACAATAATATCATCATTGGTTAAGATTTTAGACAAAGTGAATAATAATATTAACATTATGAATAATGTCATCATTGAGTCATTAGTATTTAATTAAATTAGTAGCTAAGTAAGATTTATTTCAAGAATAATATTGCTAGTAAATGGTAAGTGGTAAAATTTATGTTTGGATAAATTATTAAAGCAATAATAATTATATATATTACACTGTCAATAATGATGTCAACTTCACTAGAAGTTAATTGGAATTAGAATTTTTTTTTGATAAAAGGTTATAAGCCTATAAATATTTATATTGGTAATAAAGATGTACATTAGTTTGTAATTCTATGCATCTCATCAACCAACATTAGGCAATCCTAAACCCTCCAACTTATACAAAAATAATCTTATCCAAAATGTAGCCCAAGCACCCAATACATACAAAGTTTTAATAGACTATTCAGGTTGAAAAGGCCATGACTAAGCTTAATATTTATAATATTTGAAATCCAAAATTTTGAGGTCATATGCTATAACATATCTGCAATTATGAAAACAAATTCTATTCTATTCCTCCATCTAGTCCATTCGGACATCATTTTCTCCTTGTTACTCACAAATATTTTCCACATTTTGTTGCTATTGTTCCTAAGAATTACCCCAAGGTAAACCCACAAAAGTGATTTACAATTCAATGGGGAAGGAAAACTTGTAAAAAATGACCCCATGCCAAAAAATTTCATTTTGGGGTTTCGAACGAACCAAAAGAGGGTTCAAGCGAACCCATTTAATGCATGTACGAACCAATCAGCCAAAAAAAAAAATGGAAACCCCTTTATGGAAGGGGGTTCGAATGAACCCTGGTTCACTCGAACCCCCCCTTTTCCTAATTTTTGACCTTGTTCACAAAAAAATCAAAATATTTGCACTTCAAAGCTCGGTTTGAAGATGAAAACGGTGGATACTTCACAAACCCAACTAGAATCAGGTAGTCCTCAAAATGAGCTATCCAACAAATATAATTTTAATATGTTTTGGTTTTATTATGTATTTGTTTTTTTAGTTTTATTAAACATAGGTTTTTCACCAAAAATCAAGCTCTATGTTCTGCATGTGTGGAAAAATAGCATATTATTTGTAACGCCATAGAAAATGCACAAGATAACAAAGAAGATTAGAAGCAAACATGCAATACTAAAATCTAAGATGCAAATCTAAATGTTAAGCAACAAAGAACATAGGAAAGTCAGAAACGTAAACAAACTGAAACAATCTCACCAATTTCAAACATATTTCCATGATTCATCTCGATTGCCCTTCTCCATTTTGCTTGTGTAGTATAATTGCCCTCAGATTTTTCGTAAATTCATGCAAGTATAGCCTAAGATAATGATTAGAAAAATATTGAAGATTCAAGACAAAGTGCTCTCAAAAGTCATAAGAATTCGCGAGAGAGATTCGAATGATGAAGATTAGACCAATTTGTAGAAATTTGATTATTCGAATGACAGGTCAAGATTGAAAGATCAACGAACGGTTAAGATCGACTGATTAGTCATGCATTCTGATAACTATCAGTAATGACATGAGTGATATAAATTAGAAATAGAATTAAAGATTAAATAAATGATTTAATCTTCCAGTTTGGTATTCGAAAACAGAAGAATTATCTTTGCATGACAAAGATAAAGATGGATTAAATCAACTCTTGTTTGAATGCACGCACAACATTTAATTAATTAAATAAGAATATCTAATTAATATGCATGTGCACGCAATTGAGTTAGCACTGGACGATTTGAATGATTTGACAAAGAGATTACTCGAAGACGCCACTCAGACATCAAATCAATAGTTAGCTGAACGATTAAAATAGATGTCGATTAGAGAGTAAAAGTGAATACTTAGATAACTCACATAATTATCTAAAATATAGAGGAATGCGTTAAAATTAGAATTAATAGATTAAATAATTCATTTAATTCAAGACTCGATATTTGAAGAATAATTAAATAAATAATATTTATTTAATTAAATGATGAAGGATTTTAAATGAATAATTAAATAAATAATGAATTTATTTAATTATAGTTGAAATATGATAAAGAATAAATTAAATAGAATTTATTTAATTTGACAAGGCGGATAAGGTTAATTAGTAACATAATTAAATAAAAAGTGTTTATTTATTGTCAGATAGAATAAAGAAAAGTGTGAATTAATTAAATAATTAAGAATATTTAATTAATAGAAGAAATAAAAGAAGATGAATTAATTAAACAATTAAGATTATTTAATCAATGAAGAATTAATGTTAAGGTGAATTAATTAAATAATTAAGATTATTTAATCAATAGAAATTAATGTTAAGTTGAATTAAGTGAATTTTAAGATGAATTAATTAAATAATTAAGATTATTTAATCATGACCATGAAGAATAAGAATTATGAAGAATATGGAAGTCGCAAGCCTAAACCAAATTTCGGTGTCTACATTTGCCCCTCTTTGATACAATGTCATTTCGGCGTTGTGTCAAAGAAAATCGATAAAATATGGCCCAGTAATGCCCCAGTGTAAAATAGGTGAAGATATGCCCCCTCGGGAGGACATGCGGGTTCAAAGAACATGAGTGTGCTCTCGAAATTGATGAGAGAAGTAGAAGATGAAAGAAAAAAAAGATAGAAGAAAAATAGATAATGGTGGTGAAGATGTAGAAAAGAAGAAATGTTAGTGCGGAAAGAAAGATCGATAAAGAATGAAAGACAAGAGATTGATGTTAGTATTAGCAATCTTCGATGTTTTGCTGTATCACAAAAGGTGTTGCACTTTATCATCATTGGGCGGGACTAATACAAATGGAGACAAACACCAAGATATGACATAGATCAAGGTGTGCAAGGTCATCCACTTGCTAATAACAGATAGTCACAGACAAGGATTGTCATTAACTCATACTAAGGGCACAAGTTGCCCAATCTTTTTTTCAAGACAAACCACAGACAGCAAACAAAGAAAAAGACGGGTCATGAGACATCATTGCTCCTCTAAATCCTTCATGGGACATCCTTGAGAAAGCTAGTAACATGACTCAAAATCAAATTTAAAAGACAATCGATAGACAGCAGTCAAAGAAAACAGAATTTTGATACATCGTTGCTTCTCTAAATCCTTCATGGGACATCCTTGAGAAAGCTAGTAACATAATTCCTAGTCATCAATTCAAGATAAATGATAAGTTAAATAAGCCATAAAGTCAAAAATCCAGTAAAATATTTGCCACAACTTGATCTGTTTGTTTGATTTGTCGAATTGGTAGAGCCTGATTTGAGGAGATACACATACCGGATAAGACTGTGAGTCTGGTTTCGATGTTATGACTATCTGTATAAGGCATGACAAAGCCTGGTTTCAGAAAGACATGTATCGTATAAGACGTTGAGTCAGATGTCGTTGATGTGATAACCTATGTAAGGCTATGCTTGATTGTTTGACCTTGTTGATTATGCAGGAAGGACTCATCCTGTATAAGACAGGTTGTTTTGCTGATATCAGTATTTAGGAAGGACCCATCCTGAATAAGAAATAGGTTGATTGCCATGATGATGTCTGCTTCCAGGAAGGACACATCCTGTAGCAGACATTAGTTGATTTGTTTTGGTTGTTTTGTTTGGCAAGTTGTTTGATTTGACTCAAAGATATTGCTGACTTGTTCACCAGATTAATGCATGACCTTTTATGATGTGCAGACAATTGACTGTGTGTGACAACAAACCCTAAAGGACTGACCTAGTGCGGCCTCGGGGGCTCATCGTGTGATGGCCTTGCCTACGTTGTACACGCAGAGACCTCATAGTTCGACTTGACTTGACCGACAAGACTGACTACAAATAGAAGACGTGTGTGAAAGTGAATGCGACGAACCCTAATGGACTAACCTAGCGCGGCCTCAAGGGCTCATCGATTGATGGCCTTGCCTACGTTATACACGCAGAGACCTCGTAGTTCGACATGAGCAATGACCTTGTTATATAGACATATGAATCAAATCATGATTTTGTACAAACAAACCTAAATGGACTGACCTAATGCCTCGGGGGCACATCGGTAGATGGCCTTGCCTACGTCCAGTCGCAGAGGCAATGCAGTTCGACAAACGACAAAGACTGACAAGTGCGACTGACTCTGACTCTGTTTTTTGGATTTTCGAAATGTTTTGATTTTTTTGTCTTTTTGAAGTTTTCTGATGTTTTTGTGTTTTCTCAGGTCATTTTGCGAGGTTCATGGATTTTCCCTAGTTTTACGTCTTCAACACAACCAATGTAAGAACCAATATGACACATGTCAAGTGTGTGCCCCCAGTCAAGTATATAAGACCAATTGATTATGAATAGGGTAAAACGGGGGATATGAAATGCACTCGATGTCAATCATTCCAAGTTATGGGAAAGACTACCACTTATTATGAATGGTATATACAAGCGATGGGTATGAAAGATAAGGGATATGTTCAAGGATAGGTAGTATTTACAGGGAAGTGGACTATATACAATGATAAGGACTATGTACAAGGATAGTGGACTATGTACAAGGTAGTGGACTATGTACAGGGATAGATACTATATACAAGGATAAGGACTATGTACAGGGATAGGTAGATTAGAGTAATAGTAGACAAAGGAGCAGAGTCGAGTACACATGACACCTGTTTGCCAGGTTTTCACCATGATACCTATCCAAAGTGCCACCGGAGTGGTTTTCACTATTGGACGAATGATTTGTCTTTACTATTTTCCAGATTATCTAATTTTTAATTTTATTTTTTATTTTTATTTTGGTGTTACCAAGATGCCTGTTTGCCAGGTTTTCACCTTGATAACGATTTTTGTGATTTTCTGATTTTTTTGTATTTTGCTAATTAAGACAAAGGCTCCCAGAAGCTATGCGTAGAACTTCTTCAGATGCATACTATTGATTGGTGAGGCCAATGGTTCCCCTTCAGGAGTAGAGAGTTGGTACGCGCCTGATCCAAAAGCTTCTGTGACAATATAGGGTCCTAACCAATTAGGTTCAAACTTTCCTGGTTTGTCTCTTTTTGCTTGATTCTTTGGATTCTCCATTAAAACCAGGTCACCAATGTGAAATTTTTTGTTCAAGACCCTCCTGTTATAGCTAGGACGAAGGCGATTCTGATATGCTTGGAGATGGTCTAGTGCCTTCTATCTTCACTCATCTAGGAATTCTAGCTCATGGAGTCTCGACACTCGGTACTCTTCATCATCAATGTGGCCTTTTAGGGATACCCTTAGGGAAGGAATCTCGACCTCAATAGGCAAAATGGCTTCAGACCCAAAAACAAGGGAATATGGGGTAGCACTAGAGGGAGTACGGATACTTGTATGATAAGCCCATAAGGCAGGGTTAAGCTGTAAATGCCAGTCACAACCAGCATCATTGACAGTCTTCTTGAGGATTCTAATGATGGTCTTGTTAGATGCCTCCGCTTGGTCGTTACCTTGTGGGTAGTATGGAGTGGAAAAGTGATGTTGGATATGAAATTCATCACACAGATGACGAACTTCTTGGTTCTTAAATGGGCAGCCATTATCAGTGATTAATGACTGAGGGACACCATACCGACAAATGATATAGTTCAGGATAAATCTAGAAATCTGTGTGTCGGTAATGTAGGTCATAGGAATGGCTTCAATCCACTTCGTAAAGTACTCAGTGGCAGTGATAATGAACTTATGTCCATTAGATGATGTAGGGTGGATCTTACCTATGAGGTCAAGTCCCCATTGGGAAAAAGGCCATGGTGACGTGATAGGACGGAGCTCCTGTGCTGGGGCATGTATCAAATCTCCATGAACTTGGCGTTGGCGGCATTTCGTGACAAAGACATATGAGTCTTTTTCCATAGTAGGCCAGTAATAACCTAGTCTCATAATCTTTTTGGCTAAAGTAGGACAACTAGAATGGGAACCACATATACCCTCATGCACCCCATGCAAGGTTGCTTGTGCTTCAGTAGAATCAAGACATCTCAATAGGGTATTATCTAAGGCACGTCTATATAGGGTGTCTCCGATGATGGTGTATTTGGCTGACTTGCGAAGGAATTCCCTACGTTGGTTATTGGATAGGCCAATGGGTATGACTTCGACATGAAGGTAATCATAGATTTCTTTGTACCATGGGGAATCGAGACCAACAATATCACACACCATTTCAGAGTCTGGGATATCGTAGGCTGGGACCAAAAGTTGTTCGACCAAGAACTCAAACTTAGGCACGTTGTTAGGAATGTCAAGAAGTGATGCAATTGTAGCCATAGCGTCTACTGCCCTGTTTAATACACGAGGTATTTGATGAAACTCAACTTTTTCAAAGTACTCTTTACAGCTATCAGCCATGCGCTTGTATGGAGCAAGCTTCTCATCCTTAGTCTCATAATCATCATTTACTTGTCTAATTACTAGTTGAGAATCCCCATATACTTGTAAGTTCTTAATTTTCCACTTGGCTGCCATGTGTAACCCTGTCACTAGAGCTTCATACTCTGCCATGTTGTTAGTGCATGGAAATGCAATCCTGAATGACTTAGGGATGGAATCACCCTATGGTGTGATAAACAGTATACCAGCCCCTGAACCATGATTTTTATGTGAGCCATCAAAGTATAGTTTCCATGTTGTATTTGTGTCAAATGTGAATATGAACTCATCAGGAAAGTCTGCAACTAATGGGTGATCTGCCTGTATGGGTGCGTCAGCTAACTGGTCAGCAATGACCTATCCTTTAATAGCTTTTCTTTCTACATACTGGATATCATACTCACTAAGTATCATAACCCATTTGGCCAGTCGCCCTGTTAATGTTGCCTTGCTGAGAAGATATTTAAGAGGGTCTATTTTAGCAATCAGCATTGTTTGATGGTTTAGCATGTAGTGCCTCAACTTTTGGGTAGCAAATACTACTGCAAGACAGGCACGTTCAATGTTACTATAGTTGAGCTCATAACCGACCAAAGTTCGACTGATATAATAGACTGCCCTTTCATGACCTTCATCGTCATTCTGTGCAAGCAATGCTCCAAGTGATGAATGGGTTGTTGTAATATAAAGAATCAAG
Source organism: Sequoia sempervirens (assembly GCA_007258455.2). Taxonomy (NCBI): domain Eukaryota; kingdom Viridiplantae; phylum Streptophyta; class Pinopsida; order Cupressales; family Cupressaceae; genus Sequoia; species Sequoia sempervirens. The sequence continues at coordinate 156,038 of VDFB02095473.1, read as the reverse complement.
GGTCATCCTTCAACAGGTGGCATTAAGACAGGTGGTGTGAGTAAATACTCTTTAGATAGTTGAAAAGCCTCTCCACACTTAGTCGTCCATGCAAAGGGTACGCCTTTCTTAAGTAGATGTTGAAAAGGATGTGTCTTGTCTGCTAGCTGCACTATAAATCTTCTGATAGATTGCAACCTTCCCTGTAGTGTCCTTAGTTGACTAAGATTAGTGGGTGGAGGCATGTCCATGATTGCTTTTACCTTGGCCGGGTCCACTTCAATACCTCGTCTAGAAATGATATAACCTAATAGCTTTCCTGACTTGACTCCAAACACACATTTCTTTGGATTGAGTCTCACTTTATACTTTTGTAGCCTATGAAATATCTTGTCTAAAACTTGTAGATGTTCTGCCCTTGTCTTGGATTTTACAATAAGGTCATCAACATAATCCTCCATACAAGTGTGTACTAGATCATGAAAGATAGTAGTCATGGCACGCTGATAGGTTGCTCCTGCATTCTTGAGTCTGAAGGGCATAACATTCCAGCAATACGTTCCCCAAGGACAAGTAAAAGTTGTCTTAGCTTGGTCTTCAGTAGCAATTCTGATCTGGTTATATCCTAAAAATCCGTCCATAAGGGACAACATCTCATATCCTGCTGTCATGTCAACTATCATGTCTATGTTGGGCAAAGGGAAGTCATCCTTAGGACAAGCTTTGTTGATATCTCTAAAATCAGTGCAGATGCGGATTCCCCTAGTTGGTTTAGTGACTGGTACAAGATTGGAGATCCAATCGACATAGTCGATTGATCTTATAAAACCAACGTCTAACAATTTCTTGAGTTCTGCCTTGACTAATAAAGCAATCTGTGGATGCATTTTTCTCAAATTCTGTTTCACTGGTTTGGCACCTGGTTGTAAGGGAAAATGATGTAGAACAAGTTCAGGATCTAACCCTGGCATGTCGGCATATGACCAAGCAAAATTTATCTATCTTTGTGCAAAGAAGTCGTGGAACTCAGGCTTCTCTTCTGTTGTCAATGACACTGCAAAATAAACTAGTCGAGGATTCTCTTTTGTGCCTATGTTGACCTCTACGGATTCTTCAACGAGCATGGGTGACTTTTCCTACGCAACAGGGAGAATGTTCAAACCTCCATCCTTAGGTGCCTCAGAGAGGTTCTCACCTTCAAATGCGTCCTTTCTTTTTACTTTTTCATTGTCTAAAGGTGCCTTTCGGTTTTCACCTAGAGACTCATCCTTTGTATTTTGTTTATTCTTTTTCTGATTTTTGCGACTGGAGGGTTGAACAGATTCCCCAAAATATGCTTTGTTGTCCAAGTCAATGGTAAAACCAGCTTTATGATCCCCGTTAGGTATGCCTTCGCGCAATCCCAGGAACTCAGCAATTGCTTCGTCATTCTCAAAAGTGTCTAAGACGAGTGTATCTTATTGATCCCAATCAATGAGCTGGGGATAGACTAAGGGCATGTCATCGTCAGAGTTATCAAAGTCTAATGGGGTCAAGGTAAAGATTGAATTATTCATGTGGTTACAAAAGTCTTGTACCAGGTCCTCTTTGCTCTTAGGTTTAAGTCTAGGTGGATGAATAGGTGGGCCTAATGCCAAGGTTTGACTATCGGAAATAGGTGGCTCAGGTTGCCAAGAGGTAGGATCAAGTGATTCCCAATAGTAGTGTTTAAACCATTCCTCTTTTGTCATTTTCTTTGGCAGACAGGAATTTAAGGGGTTGGGTGAGGAACTTAACATCAAGTCAAGTTCTCCAAATAACTTGTCAAGGTCCATGGAAGAAGTAGAGGATAGCGATTCCCACTCATAATCATTAGAGTCAGGGGAGTTACAATGATATTGGTCCACTGGTTCATGAGATGTCTTAATATCTTCTGAAGCATGTACTTCCTCAAGTAAGGGTAATGGAGTACTAGGAACGCCAATCTGAATCGGTTGAAACCCTAGCCCTACTCCTTTTAGCCACTGAGAAACAAATATTAGTTCAATTCTGCCATCTTGGTTTAAGCCTAAACCACTCTGTCCATCATATCCTTTGCTTTGCATAATTTTGAAACCCTTTCCATATAGATTTGTAGGAATATGAGCCAGTAAAAGTGGTTTCTCATCATCTTCCCTATACAGCCAGGAAGTGACATCTTCTGCATCGACAGCCTCTTTGCTTAATTCACCCCATTTAGTGAAAGTTGTTGTGGGGGGAACATGTATAGTGATCATAGACTGTCCCCTACCTGTTGTAGGTAAACCATATGACTTAGGAGGAACCAAATGGCTAACACAATAAGAAGTCTTCATGTAATACTTTCCACAACCCTTGTCTTGGATCTCAACCCTAGGAGTGACAGGAATTGAGGGTAGAACTGATGTTCGAGTGAGTGTGGATGGATCAACGTAAGAAGATGGATTGGACGATGAGGCCTCATGGTTTACAGGAACTTGGCGTTGAGGGATCTCCTTTAGATTGGTGCAATACTGAAAAGGATCGGGATCACCATCTATAGTTATTTCGGTGCCATTGTAAGGGAATTTAAGACACTGATGATACGTGGAAGGGACTGCCTTCATGGCATGAATCCATGGTCTACCTAGCAAAAGGTTATAAGGGAGGGTGAGATCCAAGACCTGGAACTTTGTATCCATCACCGCAAGACCAATTTTGATAGAAAGTGTTACCACCCCCTTTGATTTTCGTTCTTCATCATCATAAGCCTTAATGGCAATACTCTAGGTCGTGTCTACACATGCTTCTGAAATACCTAATGCCTTAATTAGTTTTAAAGTGCATAGATTTAACCCTACTCCTCCGTCTACCAAAAATTGTCTAGCTTTGGTGTCGTCAACAAGGACTTCTAGATGTAAAGGGTCATTGTGGTTTGTCTTTTCTGTTGCATAGTCTTGTTCAGAAAACGTGGCATGGTGATTATTGGTCAAGTAGCCCACCATTTCTTGGAAATGATTGACATCAAGGTCATTAGGGACCATGGTGTTCTGTAAAGCCTTATCGAGGATAGATCGATGCTCAGGAGAAATACGCAACAATTCCAAGATTGAAATTTGGGCTGGGGTCTTCCCCAACTGGTCAAGTAGGTTATATTGTAACTTGGAAGATTGTGGTGTTTGTTGCGATGGAGAGCCCTGGATAGTGAACTTAGTACGACGAGTATTGACTGCACACTCAGGATTAGCATTGATAGTAATGGTATTGATGTTTTCATCAGCAGCGCGAAGGCAATGAATGATTTTGCCACTATCATAATCATGTTTGATACTTACATAGTTGGCTAACATATTGGTCTTAGTACTCGAACTGGGGACAGTTCCTTTCCCATGGTCATGTAGTGGGTCTAAAAAGACTTGATGATCAGTGTTCAATGTCTTATGTTTTTGTCCACTAACTTCAATAATTCTCCTTTCAACAAGATCTTATATGATATTCTTCAGTTGTCGACAGTTTTGTAGGTTATGTCCCTTAGTCCTATGATAATCACAAAAGGAATTGTCATCCCACCAAGCTAGTTTAAACTGTCTTGGATCGTATTGTCTTGGTTCTTGCAGCTGTATGAGGTTAAGTTGTAACAGTTGTTTGAACACCGACTCAATGGGTTCCCCTAAGGGAGTGAACTCACGTTTCTGAAATCTCCTTTGTTGTGGACGTTGAGTGTTTTGGACCACATTAGGAGGTTGACTGACAGCATTAAGCGTGTTGGAAAAAGTATGAGGTCCTTGTAACATGAGGAGGGGTCCCGCTTGTAACGTTTTAGCATCAACCACCCCATCATTGGTGACATTTTTGTTGCGAGACCAAAATCTGTTTCTATCCGTGGGGATGTTTTGTACGATCGGGTTTTGATTGGATGTTGTTGTCTTGAGTTCACCCTTTTCAATGAGATCCTTCTCTATTATAACCCCTTTTTCCACTAGTTCTGAAAAAGATGTACAGCAATGTACCCTTAAGTTACTCCTTAGTTTTGCATGAAGGTTTTCTTGAAACATAGTAACTTTTTGTTTTTCGGGTATCTCGACAGGACATCTACTAGCTATGGTTCTCCATCTCTGGAAGAAAGCAATGAATGTTTCCCCTTCGTCTTGCGTTGTGTGACACAAGGTTGCTATATTTATCTCGTGGTCTATGTTGAAGGAGAATTGCTCCACAAATTTCTCAACTAGTTCACCCCAAGATCGAATGCCAGAATCTAGACCCAAAAACCATTCTAGTGCAATTCCTACAAGACTTCTTGGAAATAACCTCATAAGATACGTGGGGTCATAAGCGACATATATGCATATGGTAGAAAATTCCCTGATATGTTTTATTGGATTTCGTTTGCCATTGTACTTAGGAAGATTCGGTATGACATATCCGTGAGGGAAAGGTATCATGTACAATGATCTATCAAAGGGGAATGGGCATATGTCCTTTGTTGAAAATGATTTCTTAGTTGACACCGACATGTTATCCATTTGTGTTTGTAATGCGTGCATTTGTGTTTGTAAGACGTCAACTTGGGTCAAAGATGTGCTAGGAAGATTATGCAGATCCGTGTATGTGTTCTGAAATCCAAAGTCTCATGATGGGTTTTGATTGAACGTTGGCATCTGAGGTGGATTTGGATTCAAAATGTTGGTAAATGTGTTATGGTCTGGTATCTGCATAAATTGGTGTTGACCTGGGTTCTGTGTAAATGGATTCCGAGTACCACTCTGTGAAAAAGGATTCTGATTCAGAATCGGTGTGAATTAGTTTTGACTTGGAATCTATGTAGACGGATTCTGACTACCAATCTGTGAAAAGGGATTCTGATTCGGAATCGATGTGAATTGGTTTTGACTTGGAATCTGTGTGGACAGATTCTAACTACCAATCTGTGAAAAAGGATTATGGTTCGGAATCGATGTAAGTGGATTCTGACTGCTAGTCTGGAAGAGTGGATGTTGATTGCCATATTGGAAGGAGGGAATGCCTCCTGTTTGTGTAATCCTTGGTATAGTACTAGTGATTGGAGCACTAGGTATGGCCATCGACTGTGGTAAGGTACCTGTGATACTAGTAGTAGGTACGGTTGTTGATTGTGCACTTGTGACATCGACATAAGATGTATGGGCTGACGTTTTAGGTCTTTTACTCCCAACAAGAGGACTAGAGGGAGTGGATGATGATGCCCCTACAGTGAAATTAAATCTCGATGTCATGCTAGACATACCAAATGGAGACGTATGGAATGTTGTACTCTGTGTAGATGTGCTAGATGGCATAGTTGTGCTTATCTGAGGTATAGTAGTACTAGCAGTCGTTGTGTTTGTCCCTTGTGTAGGTTGAGTTTGTAAGGTGCTAATGTCAAATCCTGGAGGTAAGGTAGCGCCTTCAGCTAGCAATTTGGCTAAATATCGTTGTCGATCATTTGCTAGGTACTCATCTACGAAAGAGGCAAATTCAAGGTCCTGTGCGGCAGCCTCTATGTCTTCTGTTGTAATATGTCCTTGAGTGTTTCTAGTGGTGAATTTGTCTAATAGAGTCTTATGAGGTCTTGAAGAAAATGGGTTGATGAACTCGTTTGGGTTCGACATGTTTTCTCTCTCTTCTCTTAGACCTAGTTTCAACCATGTAAGACAAGCTCAATATGCAGGAAATGCAAGACTATATCTACGAACAGTATGACCCTAGTCTATGTTTTTGGGATTTTCGTATGCAAAATAAGGGATGTCCTAGGATGACACTAGTCTAGACTCTAAAGATGCAAAATTCTAAGCAAGACCCTAAAGTGATCAGTTCTATAAACCCAAGATGAAGGGACCAACTGCCTAAAGTCAAACCAAGGTGTCAATTTAGCTAAGTCAAGGAACCAATGTAGGACAAGGATCAAAGACAAGTTGAGTTTCCTAACTAGACAGATGAGCTAGGAGGACTCTCTGTAGGACAAAGTATAAGATGATAAGACTAGGTTCAATGACAAATTTTGTTGACACTATGACTTTTGTAGAGTATAGATGGTGGACTACTTCCTAAAGTTTGTAAAAGTGACCTTTCTAGAAGTCTAATGCAAGGTGATATGTACCCTAAGATGAAGCTAAACTCTAACTGAAGACAACTATGGTAATGACTAAATGACCCTAAAGCATGCAAAATTGAGCAAATCGTTTCAGGTTTTTGTTTCAAAGACTGTTTGTGTGAAGACAACTGAAACTGGTATAACCGTGTTGAGTGGACAGTGACTATGAATTATGGTTTTCTGATAATCAGACAGATGCGTCTCAGGATTTAACAGATGTGGTCCAAAATAACAATTGTAGTCTAAACTGACAGATGCGACTCTAACTGACAGATGCAACTCAGAATATAACGCATGCGGTTTTTCCAAATCAAATGCGAGCCAAACTGACAGATGCGACTGATAATGACAGATGCGACTCAAAAATTAACAGATGCGACTCAAAATTTAACAGATGCGACTCTAACAATCAGATGCGAGTTTCTGGTGAATAGTTGTGACTCTTTGTGAATTTTCAGTGACATGAAATTTAAACTGACTCCATTTTTCGTGATCAAATTCTGACAATCAAAAACAATCGTAAGACAAAGTGTTTTCAGTTTCGATTTTGGACTCAAAGAATGTTTAAGTTGATAACAGACAAGCACATCCTAATAGGCCAAAGGCCTAGGGTTTGTATACTTGGTATAGCACACCCAAATACCCTGGATTGGTGATGAACACCTTTCCTTCTCGAGAGCAGATAGCTTAAAAATTTGGTGGCATTGGCTCCCCTCCACAACTCATTAACGTCTTTCGAGCACACCAATTTCAAATTATTTGGGCAATGACCTCCCAAGAACTGCTATCTCTACTCAAGGGGATCAATAGTGAGTAATCTTCGGGCATGATACTGTACCCTGCACTATACCAAGCAATGGCCACAAATAGGTTGGTCTCTAAAACAAGAGGTATTTAGTAAGGGCATTCCATTCGTGGGGTGTGATCCATACGGCGTGAGTCCCCTTTCGGATCCATCTCGTCGGAACCACACTCGTGATTCTTGGGGTTTCCCCAAGAACCCACTTTTATATACCGGCTGGAAGTCCCTCGGGTTCAGAGTGCTACCGATTTGAGTCGTCCTGGGGTGAGTACTTTTTCCCACTAGAACAGGCCCAAGTTCTAGAGTTGGTAACCATTTCTCTTACACCCAAGATCGCACGGATGCGCAAGGGGAGAGGATACTTCGATGTACCAAGTCGTAAGGGTGACCAAACTTGTGCTTTCGGACCAAACACAGTAGACACTTGTTAATTTTAACCAAATGAAAGATTTGCTATGCTACCGAACGATCTGTTTAAAAAATTTAACTAGGGTCTTCGGCATGCGTTCTGCAGAAAAATTTGTTAGTAGTTTTGCAATATTTTCTTCGTCAATCGTCCTGCAAAAGCTTGTTAACTCCAAAAGGCCACACGCTGAAAATCAAATATTAGTAACACAAAAAAATCAATTGAAAATTTTAGATTGCGGGAAACAGAAATAAAATTTTACTAGTCAATTGCGTCATTTTGTTACCAGTCAGATGCGCCGTTTCTTCTTTAGTTGTAGCTCGGGAAATCGATTACGGTTCAGGAAAATTCAAATGTGTCGTTTCCTCGGCAGATGCGGTTCAGAAAGTCAATTGCGGTTCAGAAAACTTCAAATGCATCGTTTCGTACGAAAAACCTGCAAAAACCAAAAATAAAAGATCTACGGATCTGTGAAGATGGTGTCTTCACGTCGGGTTCACCAAATGTAACGCCATAGAAAATGCACAAGACAACAAAGAAGATTAGAAGCAAACATGCAATACTAAAATATAAGATGCAAATCTAAATGTTAAGCAACAAAGAACATAGGAAAGTCAGAAACATTTAAACAAACTGAAACAATCTCACCAATTTCAAACGTATTTCCATGATTCATCTCGATTGCCCTTCTCCATTTTGCTTGTGTAGTATAATTGCCCTCAGATTTTTCGTAAATTCGTGCAAGTATAGCCTAAGATAATGATTAACAAAATATCAAAGATTCAAGACAAAGTGCTCTCAAAAGTCATAAGAATTCGCGAGAGAGATTGAGAGAGATTTCGAGAGAGATTTGAATGATGAAGATTAGACCAATTTGTAGAAATTTGATTATTCGAATGACAAGTCAAGATTGAAAGATCAACGAATGGTTAAGATCAACTGATTAGTCATGCATTCTGATAACTATCAGTAATGACATGAGTGATATAAATTAGAAATAGAATTAAAGATTAAATAAATGATTTAATCTTCCAGTTTGGTATTCGAAAACATAAGAATTATCTTTGCATGACAAAGATAAAGATGGATTAAATCAACTCTTGTTTGAATGCACGCACAACATTTAATTAAATAAATAAGAATATCTAATTAATATGCATGTGCACGCAATTGAGTTAGCACTGGACGATTTGAATGATTTGACAAAGAGATTACTCAAAGACGCCACTCAGACATCAAATCAATAGTTAACTGAACGATTAAAATAGATTTTGAGTCGAGTAAAAGTGAATACTTAAATAACTCACATAATTATCTAAAATATAGAGGAATGCGTTAAAATAGAATTAATGAATTAAATAATTCATTTAATTCAAGACTCGATATTTGAAGAATAATTAAATAAATAATATTTATTTAATTAAATGATGAAGGGATTTTAAATGAATAATTAAATAAATAATGAATTTATTTAATTATAGTTGAAATATGATAAAGAATAAATTAAATAAGAATTTATTAAATTTGACAAGACGGATAAGGTTAATTAGTAACATAATTAAATAAAAAGTGTTTATTTAATTAGTCGATAGAATAAAGAAAGTGTGAATTAATTAAATAATTAAGATTATTTAATTAATAGAAGAAATAAAGAAGATGAATTAATTAAATAATTAAGATTATTTAATCAATAGAAGAATTAATGTTAAGGTGAATTAATTAAATAATTAAGATTATTTAATCAATAGAAGAATTAATGTTAAGGTGAATTAATTAATGTTAAGATGAATTAATTAAATAATTAAGATTATTTAATCATGACCATGAAGAATAAGAATTATGAAGAATATGGAAGTCGCAGGCCTAAACCAAATTTCGGTGTCTACATTATTAAAAAAAAAAATTGAAAAATATGAGTGCACCAGATGTTAAAGTCCTTGATCCAACAAAAGAAAATTCAATTTCGATACATACAAAAAAAGTTACGTGATATATAGTCGTGCTATGTCTGAATTGTAATTGGTTTGACTTTGAAACTTGATTAAAGAAAAAATATTCAATAAAAAACTATCTAATCAAGTGGAAGCACTATATATCGGAGTTACAAATCTAAATTCCAAAGAATTATAATTTTATCCTTCATGGAAAAAAAGTTATGCGTTATACGGTGAGTGTCACTTTTTAAAAATGTTGTTTTCTAAAAAAAATAATTTTTGAGGGAGATGGAAAAAGAAGTGCAATCTGATTCCAAAAATTTTGAAAAAAATATATTTAGAATCTACAGACAAAATGTCACGAAACTCTAGTTTGCATCATCTACAAATTCCTCACGGTTTAGCTACTATAGGTGCCCGAAAGTGAAGATTTAGTTAAAAAAAATTATTTCAGTGTCCAGTTTGGCCAAAAATTGTAAACCACTATTGTGGGATCACCCCCCATAAGGATGGTGTTGCATGGCAAGATTTCCCACATTAAAATGCACAGGTGGTAAAACATTCAAGTTTAGACCCATGAGGTTGTGGCATCAGGGGGGACACTATCAAACACTTCAAACTCTAGGGGATTATGCTCATGATTAAGTAGCCCCATAATTACATTTACCCTTACCCTTATCCTTTTAGATTGCTTGTAATCAAGCTCATTTGCAAATCTATTCAATGTTTCCTACAAGTAACTCATATTCCTCTCTGCCAAGGTTTTCTTGATTGCACTGTAGACGAAAACATAGGCATTTCGATGCAACAAGAAATGTTGAGGAAACTATAGACACTTAAAAATGACCTAGGCCTGCAAGCTCTGTTTTTACCACTTTCGTCCTAGCATAATTATGACATTTAATTATGTCCTTGGTCCACATTCGACTATTGATTAAATAATTCATGATTATTTAATTAATTCATGTCCTTTTATTCTTCATGATTATTAAATAAATAAATTTTATTTATTTATTAAATACGCCATTAATTGTCTAAGTCTTCCCTTAATTAAATAAATTTCTTAATTTATTTAATTACCCTTATTCATTTATTTCTTCCTGATTATTAAATAAATGAATTTCATTTATTTATTTAATATGTCACTAATCCTCATAATTAAATTAATTTATTAATTTATTTAATTATTAATCATATCTTCTAAATTAAATAATTATATTTAATTATTTAATTGTCAAAATTAATATTTCTCGCATTTTAAATAAATGAAATTATTTAAAATGTCATCACATTCTTAACTGACAGTCCATTTTGGTAAATAATCTGAAAATCAATTATCTATTATCTCACAAAATCCATATTTTGAATTAATTTAATTCAAAATGGTAACTTTCCTCCAAAACTCCAAAATCAAGTAATCGGGCAGATTCTTGATCTGATCTTCAATTCAGCCCTTATCTTCTTGATTTTTCAAATCTCACAAATCAGGCAGTCTTTATCTTCTTGATTTTTGAAAATCTTTATTTTCTAATTAATTATCTCATTTATTCTCCACCGCCAATTCGATCTTCTTAGATGACATATTGACCACTCACTTAATGATTTTTCCCTAACCCTGATTAGGGATTATCATATTTAATCTTGTCCTCTGATTTTAGGCTTTTGTCAAAAGTCAATCTTGTCCGTCCATTCAAAATGGCATTTTCTATAAAATTCTATTTTGCTCACATTTTTGGATTACACACTTATATTTTATTATTCTGGTGCATTAATATTAGAGTTATTTAGTATTTGAGTACCATTTGTCATAGGCATAGGCATAGGCATTCATTTTAAATCATTCAAAACTTGTATAGGACAATTTCATCATCGAAATGCTCACACACTCAATCTGAGGGCATCAATCATATGTTGCAAGCTAGGAGGTGCTATGGAGGTAATCATGGAAGATTCAAGGAACAGGTATAATCATTCTTGCTTGTAATCTCCTTTGTACTTCATAGTTCTTTGGGTTTATTAATCTTTATTGATTTGCTAACATCTAATCTAACCTAAAAATAACCCATAGTTACATTGGTGAACCCGACTCTGTATTTTTTTATTATTTCCGTACGGTTTTTTTGTTCTCTGTCATTTTTGCAGGTACAGGTGCGGAGTGATGCATTCATTTTTTATCGTGATGCATCTGATGTGTCGTGACGCATTCATAGATTCAAACAACACAATTGCTCTGATGTGCCATAATCAAAGTCTGGAAAGCAGCATTTGATCTCTCGAGCCTCATTTGCAACACAGAGCGACACATTCGCTCTGTTGTGACGCATTTTCCTGGTAATGTTTTATTGTTATTTGCATTTGGATTTTTGATGTTTTTCTGTTCTTTTTGTTTTCTTTGACATTCTGGTTTTCTTTTGCATTCTGCCTAGCATAGGTTTTCGTGGTACTAATTCTAATTTGCAGCATGTGGCGGATACTTGTCGTGGGTCCAAGACTGGTGGATAAGAAACTTCTAACTTGTGGTTTGCAAGTTCAAGTGTCGAAGACTGAACACTAAAACATTGTGCCTGTCTTTTTTCTTAGATTAGTACACATTTCCTTTTAGTGCAATTAAAACGAACTTGTGTTTCTACTTTGTCTAAATGTGTTTGCAAAATGGTAGGCGATTATGCTCTCACCTTGTGAAAACTTGGTGATCAGAAAACCAGACCCATTTTTATGTGGTATTACCCTCACGACTTAGTAATCGAAGTATCCTCTCCCCTTGTGATTTTGGACAATCCTGGGTGTAAGAGAAATGGTTACTAACTCTAGAACTTGGGCCTGCTCTGGTGGGAAAAAGTACTCACCCCAGGACGACTCAGACCAGTAGCACCCTAAACCCGAGGGACTTCCAGCCGATATATAAAATTGGATTCTTGGGGAAACCCCAAGAATCACGCATATGGTTCCGATGAGATGGATCTGAAAGGGGACTCTCGCCGCATGGATCATGCCCTACGAACGGAATGCCCGTATTAAACACCTTTTGTTTTGGATTCCAACCTTTTTTTGGCTATTGCTTGATATACTGCAAGATACAATATCATGCTTGAAGACACTCACTACTGATCCCCTTGAGTAGATATAGCAGTTCTTTGGAAGTCACTACCCAAGAATCTGAATTTGGTGTGTTCGAATGACGTTAATGAGCCGTGGAGGGGAGCCAATACCACCAAAATTCTAATATATCTACTCTCAAGAAGAAAAGGTGTTTAGCACCAATCCGGGGTATATCGGTGGGCTATATCAAGTATACAAACCCTTGGCCTATTGGCCTTTTAGGATTGTACTTGTCTTATGTGCGCTTGCTTACACTCAAAACATTGTGCTTGTCAAGTGCTTGCTAGATTTTATAAAACATTACTCACCACATTTACATTTCTAGACAAAACACTCACCATTAGACATATCAAATTTGCTCTCAATACGTCAAGAAACTCAATTGTAACAAACTATGTCACATCTATTGAACCGCATTTGATGTTTTGAAATGCGTCTAAAAACACTGAGACACAATCGCACTGTTAAACTGCATTTGATCTCTCAAACACCGCATATGTCTGTGTCACAACGCATCTGAACCTCACATAGCCACATTTGCAAAACTAAGTCGCATTTGTCAGTCCTAGAGCCGCATTCACTCAAACCAAACCACATTCAAGACACTGTGACACATTCAAGGCCTCAAACAACGCATTTTCCTGTCACAAGTAAAACCCTCATACAAAGTCAAATCTGAATCTAAACTTTGTCAATGTTTTGTCAAACACTGTTCCTAAAGGGATTCTGTTAGAAACCAACTTTGAAATTGCTCAAAAATTTTGACCATTAGTTTGTATTCCTGACCATAGGTTTCATCCTTCATTTTTTTATTTTTTTCAGTTGCATACATTAGGCATTAACTTGTCCCTAGGTTTTAATACTTGCATACTTTGGATTAGGAAAATATCAGTACAATTTGCAACGTCATTTGCTTCTAAAACTAGGTTATCTTAGACTTAATCATCATCCCCTTTTTCAGTCATTGTCCCTTTCATGAGATTTTCCAACTCAAAAGTCTAGTTAGGAAAACTCACTAGTCATTTTGACCCTGTCATTTTGTCATTTTCAACAAGTCCTTTAGTAACCGAGATCGAAAACAAAGATTGAGCTTAGAAGTGCTTAGGTATCTTTTTCTCAAATTGCATTCTAAGTTTAGACATTGCATACTTTATTCCCAAAAATCCAAAAATATTATTCATCCTAGTCATCATTTTGAACCTAGACCTTGCATATTGTCATCATTACATTTAGTTGTCATTTTCATTTGAGCAATCTCATTTTATGGTGGAAACCAGACTCCAAAATAGAAACGAAAAAATGGAAAACTTTGGACAAGACTCCACTTTCAATGTCAACAATCATACGTATGACCCAAATTAGACATTTGACGATCCATTTGCCAACACAAATAATCAACCTCTCACGACAATACCATACTCATCAAACAGTCCCTTTGAACCATTCTTACGTAAGGATGAATATAGACAAATACTTGAGGAAAACCTAGAGGTAGCAGCACAAGATCCAAAGGCCTCTAAATTCGTGGAACAAATGGTCCTATATGATAGAGACAGATATTTGGCCATACTCTTAAGTCAAGGAGCTAAGTTACCCCACAGATTTGACATTAACACGTTGAGATCAACATCTTCTGACCCTAATGTCAACAACGCGCATAACATGTCACATAGTGGTCAACCTCCAAACACTACGAGCAACACTTTCTTTGATGCTACAACGACCGTGCATGCTACGTCCAACATCCCAAACACCTCCAATACAATAAACGCTACATCCATTGGAGGAACACAATCTGCCACGTTGCCCACAATATCCACAACACTGTCACAAGTAGCTGGAACCTCCTTGGCTCCTCGGCAGTGTGGGAAAGTTACTCCAATCCTCTCTTTACGACTATGGTAAATGCCATGGGGGCATCATCAAGTCATACCAATCCCCCCTTGACAGCTACATCTATTACCATGAGTACACCTTTGTTGTATCCTCTCATTGGTATATCACAAAATCCATTGGGCAGAGGAAAAAGACGTATCTTTATTCAAGGACAACAACAAAATGTTAACACGTCAACACAGTCAAATGTCATCGTCTCCCAAGGACAAAATACAAACATTCCCCTTGTACAAACCCAACACTTTGGACAAGGTATCCAAAACACACAGCCCATGGCATCATTAGTACATCACAATGTTCATGGTCATCATATTCCCCAAATAACGACACAAATGGTTGGGCGACACATCCCAACATACTCATCTCAAATTCATACTCACCAACATACCCCCAATCCAAACTTTCAATACCACCAACACATAAATCAAAACACATCACACATGCCACAATAATTCATCCCTCAACAATACACCAACATCCACGCACAACAAATGGGGACCAATGGTGTACCAATCAGTCCAATGTATGGGACCACAAATGACCCTGTTATAAATGCCTTACAAGTAAAACTGATGGGTCTAGAGAAGACCATACAAAATATACAGATATCCGGCAAAAAATCAGAAATGTCATATGATCTAAATGTATACCCCTTCGACATGAACTTATACATGCCACCCTTTCCTCTAGGATATGTGTCACCCAATTGTACAAAATACCGAGGAAAGACAAACCCCATCGAACATGTCCATGAATTTGCAACCAATTGTATGGACGTCGCCTATGAACAAACGTACTTGATGATACTTTTCTCTAAAAGTCTTGTGGGTCCTGCCCTTGAATGGTTCTCCACTCAAAAGGATATCCAAACATGGGATGAGCTTAAACAAAAATTCAAAAAAAATTACGCGTACAACATTGACATGGACACCTCTATTACTAGCTTGTGCAATCTCACGCAAAAGGATGCCAGTGAGATATTTATCCCATTCTTTCAAAAGTGGAGAAGTCTAGCTAATCGATGTCACATTGACATACTCGAAAGGGAAAAGGTGGACATGTTCGTTCAAACACTTATGGGCCCCCTAAAATATGCATTGCAAGTGCATTGTTGCACAACCTTCACGGACCTAGTCAAAAAAGGTGTCTAGATTGAGAAAGCCCTTATCGCAAAGGGAGAACTAAGATACAGTCCTAAAAACACAAATGCCAATCCTCCCACCAACAAAAATAAATACTAGGTGAAAAATAAACATGTTACAAATGACGGTGTTGTTGACGCCAAGGCTGCAAACACTATGGGTCCTATACTGGCCCTAAAAGGGGTTCAATCACAAAACAAACCGACGACGATATCGACACCCCCTACCAATGTCCCTTGAAACAACCAAAGTGGCCAAAATAATCAAGGACAATACCGTTAGATGAGACAATTCCCCAGGGGTCGCACATACACTCCCTTGGGTGAGACCATTGAAGAAGTCCTCAATAAATGCCTCCAGAATGGTGTCATCACACTTCAAGAACCAAAACCATATGATCCAGGACAATTCAAACCAACATGGTGGGACGATAATGCATTTTTCAATTATCATCGGGAAAAAGGACATAAAAATTCTACCTGTCAACAACTGAAAAACCTAGTACAAGACCTTATCAAGAGTTGTATCATTGAGGTAGGGGGATCACAATTTGCCTCCAATTTCGATCATACCATTCATAAGAATCCACTGCAAGACCATGGTTCTAATAATGCTTCCATGCCAGGTCCACAGATAAACAATAATCATGCCAATTTTTCCCTCGAGCCAAATATGACTATTCTGGTGGACCTATTATAAATAATATCTGAATTGATGATGAATACATCAATACCATTACGGTCAAGAGGGCACCCCACTGCAATGCTACTACTCGAAGTGGCAAGGTCACCATAGCTGGTTTGCCTCCTGCTAGGCAACCTAAAATCACCATATCTGCCCCATCTCCTAAGCAATCAAAACCCACCTCGACCACAAAGCAGTAGCAACCAAAGAGTCAGTTCAACCTTATCGACCAGCTTGGCAAAACTCTTGCGCAAATTTCTATACTCGAGCTGCTACGCATATCTCCCACACATAAGGCTATACCGAATAAAACCCTGCAAGAGTCGTCAGTCCCTAAGGATATTGATGTCAACCAGTTTGAGACCATGGTGGGATATCTCACTACACCTCACCATGTCACCTTTTCTGATCAAGACTACTCGTCACCTAAAACCAACCATAACGATGCATTGCACATTGAAACTTTTGTCCATAAGCACAAGGTTAGAAGAGTTTTAGTAGATGGAGTAGGATTGAACATTTGCTCCTTGAAACTGGTTAAGGCTCTAGGATTTTCTGATGCATGCGTGGACCCTACAAAGAGTATAGTGATAAAGGCATATGATGATGAAGAACGCTCTTCACAAGGCGTTATTTCTCTTCCTATTAGAGTGGGCCCAGTCATTATGGACACAACCTACCAAGTCCTAGATCGAGAATTACCTTACAACATCTTGCTCGGTCACCCATGGATTCATTCCTTAAAATTCGTCCCATCCACATATCACCAATGCTTAAAATTCCCATTTGACGGCATAGAAATCACTATATATGGCGACCCCGACCCTTTTCAATATTGTACCAACCTAAGGGGTATTTCTAAAAATTGAGTGTCTATCAATCGAGAGGCTTTTGGGCCCTTGTCTTCCAAATACATTAACCCATCCACACTTGCATCATCTTCAACATCCACTCCATCCATGTCCTCTGCCACACCACCATCTTCCACAAACCTTAAGGTTGAACCCGCTATCAAGATCCAGGACCTCGGGTATGGAGAATTCAAACTACATACGACATATAGCATCACAACAATACCCAAGTCTCCAAAGGTCTATGGTCGACCATGTTTTAGAATGGAACCCAAAAAAAATTTCAAAGTTCCACCAAAAACAGTTTTCATCAAATGGGGAGACATGAGTAACGAGGACCTTGCTAACATTACAGGATGGCTCTATAAAGATATGACCAAACTACCCCCATTACCAGTTAAGAAATATGGCAAGGGATATGACATAATGAAGGCTAAGGGCTACGATGGCACTAGTGGCCTAGGCAGAAATAAAACTGGATGAAGAGAGCCCATAGAACCTTTCAAAATACCAGAGTACCTTGGATTAGGGTTTGGATCGCTCGACAATGACGATCGACGTACCAATGGACTTTCGAATGAGCGAGTGCATGCTTTGGAAAGTGTCGAGACTACTAAGGAAACCTTCCCCGAAACTAACTCCCAAGAGTGGGAATTTGGCTCTGAAAGATCCTTAAGCGACTATTTCCTCGATGATTTATTTGTCGAAAAGAGGGAACTGACCTCTGAACAAAAATTTTGGCAAACATTTAAAATCGATCAGGCACCAAATAGTCATAGTTCCATTTCCCTTCCCCATGAAACATAAATCCCACCACCTGAATCCCATCAGTCCAACCCATCTGAGTTACCAAATGACACTGACAATCACGACTCTGAGTCCTTCACCCCTTATTTTGACAACGAATATGAGACTAGTGAAGGGGAATATTGGATAGAGTTCGATGTGGAGTTGGATGATGATAATCTCATCTACAATATCTTTGAATCTGTCTATATGCTTTCCGCATCCTCCCCTCAATTCACCAACACTGACGATGGAATTTCCCTAGTTTATCCTCAATTAGTCGATTGGGACCAACAAGGCCCGCCCGTCCTAGACACTTTTCAGAATAATGAGGCAATTGCAGAGTTTATGGGATTACGTGAGGACATACCTAGTGGTGATCACAAGGTAGGATTCGCCATTGATCTATATTGTGTAGCCTACTTCAGCAAGACTGCTTCATCCTTCAGTCGCAAAATTAAAAATAAAAATAAAATAAAAAATGAAACGTCTTTAGGTGAAAATCGAAAGGCACCTTCTGACGACAAAAAAGTAAAAAAAAAAAGGACATATCTGCGGGTGAAAACCTCTCTAAGGTGCCCAAAGATGGAGGACTGGACTTTCTTCCCATACAATAAGAGAAATCAGCTATGCTTATAGAAGACACCATAGAAGACAACATAGCAACTGCAGAAGATCCCAAAATAGTCCTATTTGTTGCATCATTGACTAAAGAAGAGAAACCAGAATTTCACAAATTCTTTGCAGAACGTAAGATCAACTTCACATGGTCCTATGCTAACATGCCAGGATTAGACCCAGAACTGGTTCTACACCATCTACCACTATTTCCTAATGCCAAACCAGTTAAATAGAAGTTACGCAAACTGCATCCTCAGGTCACTCTATTGGTCAAGCCTAAGTTGAAGAAACTTCTAGACACTGGATTCATATGGTCTATTGATTATTCCAAATGAATATCTAACCTAGTGCTACTAACAAAGCCAAATGGGATGATCTGTGTCTGCACAGATTTTTGAGACCTAAATAAGGCATGCCCAAAAGATGACTTTCCTTTACCAAATATTGATATCATAGTTGACCTCACAGCGGGATATGAGATGTTGTCCCTCATGGATGGTTTCTCCAACTATAATCAGATTCGCATTGCACCAGAAGACCAGCACAAAATGGCATTTGCTTTCCCTTGGGGTACATACTATTGGAATGTCATGCCATTCAGTCTGAAAAATGCAGGCGCCACATATCAAAGGGCTATGACCACAATATTTCATGACATGATGCATAAAATAATGGAAGATTACGTGGATGACCTTTTGGCCAAATCAATAACAAGAAAGGATCATCTAAAGGTGTTAGACACAATTTTCAAGAGACTAGAAGAATACAAAGTCTAGATAAATCCTAAGAAATGTGTCTTCGGTGTAACATCGAGTAAACTCTTGGGGTACATAGTTTCTCGAAGAGGCATTGAGGTCGATCCAGCAAAAGTAAAAGCCATCATAGACATGCCTCTACCCAGAGGAATCAGCGAACTTAGAACCCTACAAGGTAGGGTACAATCCATTCGGCGCTTCATAGCCCAATTGGACGATAAATTCCAACCATTCTAATATATCCTACGCAAGGGTATCCCCTTTGTGTGGACAGATAAATGCCAAGAAGCCCTTCATCACATAAAAGACTACTTACTAATTCAGCACTGGGGGCATTACTTGCGCATAATGACCAAGAAGAAAAAGAAAGAGCTATATATTACCTCAGCCAGACATTGAACTATACATCAATTGAACAAGCTTTTCTAGTCATGGTCTTTGCAGCCCAGAAGCTAAGACATTATATGTTAAGCCACCAAACACAACTAGTAACAAAGATCGACCCCCTCAAATATTTGTTAAATCAGGCAGCATTAACAAGATGTCTAGAAAAATGGGTCATGATTTTGAGCAAACATGATATTCAATATGTAGAAAGAAAGGAAATAAAAGGACAAGTCATCACAGACCAGCTAGCGGACGCACCTTTACAAAGTGATCATCTATTAGTGGTAGATTTTCCAAATGAGTCAATATTCCATACGAAACCTAAGTCACCGTGGCGGCTTTACTTTGATGGATCTCACACAAATCATTGCTTAGGTGCAGGAATCCTATTCATCACCCCTCAAGGAGACTCCATTCCTAACTCTTTCAGCATAGCTTTCCCATGCACAAACAATGTGGCAGAATATGAGGCACTGATTATGGGACTAAGAATGGAAATAAGGTGGAAAATCATAGCATTACATGTCTATGGGGAGTCTCAGTTAGTCATCAACCAGGTTAATGATGACTATGACACAAAATATGAGAAGCTAATTCCCTACAAATGGATGATTGACAATTTCCAAACGTACTTTCATATGGTAACTTTTGAACAAGTTCTGAGAGTACAGAACAAAGTAGCAGATGCAATGGCTACAATAGGCTCTCTCCTCGACATTCCGAGCAACATGCCTTAGCTGGAATTCCTAATAGAACAATTGTTAGTCCCTGCCTATGACATTCCAGAGTCAGAAATGGTCTGTGAACTTGTTGGTCCCGACTCTCCTTGGTACCAAGATATTTATGACTATCTTAAAACTCAAACCCTTCCACCTAACCTATCCAATAACGAGAGGAAGTCCTTTATCTAAAAAGCTGCAAGATATGCCATCGTCAGTGACACCCTTTATCGTCGTAGCTTTGACAACACCCTCCTTAGATGTCTCAACACCAACAGAGCACATACAACCTTACGCGAAGTACATGATGGTATATGCGAGTCTCATTCGAGTGGTCCTACTCTAGCCAAGAAAGTAACAAGACTTGGGTACTATTGGCTGACCATTGAAAAGGATGCAATAGAATATGTCAGGACTTGTCGCCAATGCCAGATTCACAGTGATTTGATCCACGCTCCAGCGCAGGAACTTCGGTCGATCACTTCTCCTTGGCCCTTTGCTCAATGGGGACTCAACCTCATGGGTAAGATCCATCGTACCTCGTCCAATGGCCACAAATTCATTATCACCGCCACTGAGTATTTTATGAAGTGGATCGAACCCACCCCGCTAACATACATAACCAGCAAAAAAATATCCAAGTTCATTCCTAACTACATCATTTTCCGGTATGGCCTTCTGCAATCCATCATCACTGACAACGGACATTCATTTAAAAACCAAGATGTTCATGAGTTATGTGAGTGATTTCACATCCAACACCATTTTTCATCTCCATATTACCCATAAGGAAATGGTCAAGCTGAGGCATCAAATAAAACCATTGTTAAAATCCTCAAAAATACTGTCAATGACGTTGGCTGTGACTGGCATATACAACTCAACCCTGCTCTGTGGGCTTACCGCACTAGCATTTGTACGCCTACAAGAGCCACTCCTTTCACCCTAGTCTTTGGAGTTGAGGCCATCTTTCCCATTGAGGTTGAAATTCCTTCTTTACGAGTCTCCCTGAAGGGTTTAACTGATGATGAGGAGTATAGACAGTCGCACTTGCACGAGCTGGAGATGCTAGAGGAAAGAAGGAAAATTTTCCTGAACCATCTACAAGCATATCAGAACTGTCTCTGTCATAGTTACAACAAGAAGGTTATGGTTAGGAAGTTTTACATTGATGACTTAGTCCTCATGTAGAACCCTAAGAACCAGGCTGACAGAGAAAAGTCGAGAAAATTTGAACCAAACTAGTTGGGTCCTTACATCATCGTATCTTCTTTTGGTTCTGGAGCTTATTAGCTAGTGACTCCAGATGGAGAACAACTAACAGAGCCTATCAATATTTTACATCTTTGAAAGTTCTACGCATAGCATCAGGAGATCGAGTTGAGAACTGTAAAATACAAAAAAATTGAAAAATGGTAAAAAAATTGTTGTCTTGATGAAAACCTGGCAAACAGGCGTCTTGGCAGCACCAAAAAAAAAATTAAAAATGACAAAAATAGTAAAGAAAAATAATTCGTCCAACAGTGAAAACTTGGCAAACAGGCGCTTGGGATAAGTACCATGGTGAAAACCTGGCAAACAGGCACCATGTGTAATCAATCATTGATTTGCCATCTATTGTTACTTTATCTGCCTAGGCTTACAATGGAACACATTTCCCATCACTATCACACTAATCACCATGAAATCATACATTTCCTCTCATGGTTCATTAACAATTGACATCAAGTCCCCTATCCTATCCATCTGGTACCGCAGGCACATCCCTTTCACATCCTTTAAAATTGGCTAAGTCTTCGACCTGATTGGGGGAAAAAAATTTATCATGTAACGGTAGTGGATATCACACGCGGTCTGAGCACATTGCAAAAAAGTCCTAAAAAAGACAAAAAAACATTGCAAAAAATGTCTTAAAAAAAGACAAACATTGCAAAAAGTCCTAAAAAAAGACAAAAACATTGCAAAAAGTCCTAAAAAGAGAAAAAAAATTGCAAAAAGTCCTAAAAAAGACAAAAACATTGCAAAACGTCCAGAAGAAAGACCTAAAAACTGAAAAACGTCCTAAGAAAGACCTAAAAACCGAAAAATGTCCTTAAAAAAACCACAACAAACGTCAAACTGCTTGAAAACATAAAAGTAGAGTCGTTCCTTGTCAAGTCAATCAATCAGTCTTTGTCATTTGTCTGAACTACGTTGTCTCTGCGCATTTGCTACGTAGGCAAGACTCATACTTGAGTCCCCGAGACATTAGGTCAGTCCTTTTAGGTTTGTCAAAATAAAATCATGACGCAATCTTTAGTCATCAAGACAGAGTCATTGGTCGTGTCGAACTACAAGGTCTCTGAGTGTACGATGTAGGCAAGGCCATCTGTCGATGAGCCCCTGAGGCCGCACTAGGTCAGTCCATTAGGATTCCTAGCATTACACTAGCACACACGTCAAAATGTCTTCAAGTCAAAGTGAATCATTCCCAAATGGATAAACTCCTAAAGCGGATTATGGCAATCATTTATTTCAATATGACAATATCATCAACACGTCAATCATATCACCATCACAATATCAACATATAGTCAACACAAGTCAAACTCAGCCAAACTTTGCTCAAATTGGGTCAAAAGAGGTTACATTATTATAACCTGTCAAACTATCAACTCTTGGTTATATTTCATATGTGTCCTTCTGAAGAATAGCCTATGTCATTCATTCTTTAAGATGTGTCCTTCCTAGGCATTATCACTGTCATTCGACATTTTGAGCGATCCTCTTGACATCTAAGGATCACTCCTCTTATTCTTCAGATGTGTCCTTCTAAAGAACAAACTCTGTCATTTATGCCTTAGGATGTGTCCTTCCTAGGAATCATCACTTTGAGGGATTCCTTTTGACATTTAGGGGTCAATCCTCTCGACATCAACATTATTCAAGATGTGTCCTTCCTGAATTTGGCAATTTTCAACATTCGTCATCTTGGCATCGTCAAAAGTTTGACACCCCAGAACTTCATCATCATCAAACCTGACATCTTGACATTAGAACAATGGGTATCCAAACACACTTGGCAAACACTTGGCACTTGTATTTTGGATTTTTATCTTGTTACTAGTTTTTCAACGAGATCGCAAAAATAGGATTTAGAGAATCAACAATGTATCATGCCATTTGTCTCGACTTTTGACACGTATGATTACTAATTTCTCAACGAGGTCCTGATTCTAGGATTTAGAAAAACAACGAGGTATCATGATAAAGACTCTATATTGTATTCTGGCAATCATGCTACTAGTTTCTCAAGGATGTCCCAGAAACAGGATTTAGAGAAACAACAATGTTTCATGAATTATCCTTTTGGATTTTTCTGCTTGTGATTGGTTATGACAAAGAGACTAGGGCAATCATGCTCTTAGTATGAGTCATGATCATCCTTGTTTGTGATTGCTTGTCTTATGTGATGGTATGACCTTGCACACCTTGATCTATGTCATATCATGGTGTTTGTTGGCCATTACAATAGTCTGCCCAATGATGATTAAGAGCAATAACTATTAAAGTCCTATGGTAAAGTTTTGAAGGATTTGTCTAGGAACTAACATGCATCTCCTTCGGTCTAGTCATCTTCTCTCTTTGATCTGGTCATCTTCTCTCATCCATCTCACGATGATATCCTGTGACATACAAAACATAAGTGCATACATGATCATATAAACATTGCATTAGGTCCATACATGCACCATCCATAGCATTAAATAATATAACATTCCATTGCATATCGCATTAACATAATCATAAATATGGCATCCATTTACATAAATACATTATGCATCACAAAATCGACATAGCATATAAATAAGCATGGCATCATATCATAACTAAGCATCATAGAACATACATAATACCATCATCCATCATAAATCAATATCATACATAAAGCATCACATCACATATATCATAATGCATAAATCAAATAACATCGCACAACACACATGTAGGCTACATCAAAACTGCATCATCATATAATATCATCTCAAAAATATACAATGTCACAGGATAGAGTCAACAGATATCCCAAAAATGGAGCTCGCAGGCTCAATGGTCTATACATAATGTGTCATAACATAAAAACAAGTATAGCAAACATGCCCCTAGGGGAGGCTCTCATCATCCCTTCATGGTGAAGAGTGTGGCAGCTGAGGATCTGTGACTGGCACTGAGATAATGGGTGGACTGGTAGCTGCCTCTGTCTGTGCAACCAATGGAACTGACACTGACGGCATCATCTCCACAGTAATAGAAACATGTGATGTCACTGAAGCCTGACTCTGTGATGCTGACGGATCTGCCTCTATACTAATCTCTGCACTGAACTAGTGGACCCATGACTGTGGGTCAAATGATGACTTGAGGCATGCCTATGTGAGTGGAGGGACCTGTGCCCTAATGTGTTCCATGAGGAGGTGGATCCTCCTACACTGGTATGGCTCCTACTGCCACTCCCACTCCCTAATCTATGACCACTGCCTGTCCTCATCTGTGAGCATGATAGTGTAGGATCTCGTCGCTCGAGTGGCATTGCCTGCTCGTATAGAGTCTTGTACTACCCATACCTCGTGCTCACCCTGGCAAGCTTATGAGCAATATCCCTAGAAGGCCCTATACATAATGCTGCAAACTCTACACACCACTAAGTTGAGTCCTGCTGACAGATCACTACATGATCCCACTCTACTCGAGCCACCTCTAGCTCTGCCTGCAGTTCCCTGACCTCTGCCACACTCTCATCCAACCTCATTTGTAGATCTGCCACTCTCTGGTTTGTTGTGGCATCCTAGGATAAGGTCGACAAAGACGGTATCCCCTCCTCTCCATCCACCATCCTCCATCTGAGAAGTCTTTCAACCTCATCCATGGCATCATCATCATCATCATCCTCTACAGCATCCTCTCCACTGACCCCCTCATCTAGAGGCACATCCACGTCTACATCCTCCTCCTACCTCAGTTGCTCCTCCTCCTGTCTAACCTCCTCCTACCTCGGCTGCTCCTCCTCCTGTCTCTCCTCCCCCGCCACATCCTCCTCATGTCTCTCCTCCTCCATTGATGGCTCCTCTTTTCTCTCCTCCTCCCTCTCCTACCTTGGTTGCTCCTCCTCCTCTATGTCCCCCTCCTTGGCCACCTCTAGGATAGCATCTAGTGCTACTCTCGCCACACATGGGCGCACCCTCCTACCATGTCTCTAACCATCTCTCCTTTGTCTTCGACCGTCTCCTTCATCATCCCCACCATCTTCATCATCTCCACCCCAGCCTCCGTCCCTACCTCCATCTCGCCCTTTTTCTCGGCCTCCATCCCTCCCCCTGCCTCCATCCTGGCCTCCATCCCTCCCTTGTCCTATGCCTCTATCACCATCTCTACCCCCTCACTTGGCTCTCAGCACACAAGGTATAACAGACCTCCTATCCATAGGTGTTGGCCCATCTAGATCTGTCAGCAGCACTAGTCTATGGGCCTTCCACCATAGGTCATAGTCGGTTGTGGTCCCAGGATCTGCAATCCCACCTCACCATCCCCATGGCTGGGCTCCTAGCTTATCGATCTGCTACTCGGCGAACGCTACTGAAATCGTTGGCCCCAAAGTTGCCTCTCTGGAGGACTGAACATAATCAGTTGTGCCTACAGGTACACCCTATTGCTCTCCAAACTATCTTAGGACACGTTGCGGCAGATACATCTCTATGATCAACTGGCTCTGCACTGTCCTACCAATTAGGTACCGATATTTTCTACATAGGCTGAGATGGTCCACCTCATCATCCCGTTAATAAATATTTAACTAGCTCCCTTCAGGTTTATTTTTCTATGTGCCGGCCCTTGCATCGCAAAGTTTGCTCAGCCTTTTTTCTAGGTTTTTTTTCTGTCGCTCCACGTGTCTACTCCTCGCAACTCTGAGTTTCAGCATTCCTTTCGCATCCCAAGAAACTCCACTATGCTTTCACATGTTGTAGCCATGGGATGCTTTTGATCATGTTTTCTTGACGCCTCATCAGGCTCTGAAAAGCTACCATGAAGCCCTCATTCCTAAAAGGTTTTGGTAGGCCCCACGGTTGCTAACTGTGGTGTACACTTGCTACATGTCTACCATTCGTAAATCTTTTAGCGTGGAAATGAAGTAGCAACCGCGCGTAGTGAAATTCTGCCACGCGTCTCTTTTGCGCCCGGCTGGTAATCGTTCCCTTTATTATTGATGAAGTGTTTGGTCATTTCGACACGTGTGGCATTTACACAAGTCTTCAATGGCAAAGGAGAAGTGGTTCATACAGGCAGCGAAAGCCTGCCACGTGCCTAGCCAGCGGATCTCATATGCGGGCGATGGATTATATAAACCGAATGAGGCTATTGGCCACTGCGTATCATTATCATTCACTCAGGAGAGTGACACTTGTCTGATCAGGCTTAGCCGAGACCACCGCCATCATTGTAGAAGATGCACCTGCGCTTTGGATGACCCGATGCTTGGTTCCAAATCAATTTCGTTGCAACGGCTTTGGGAATATTCTGATTCTTGCATCATTGCCAGGGATTGCAAAATCTTTTCTGTTGCTACTCTCCGAACCGGTGGAAATTTTTCCTACTATATATACTTTCTCTATTATGAGAAAAAGGTTCAAAATTTGAGGAAAACGCTGGTTTTAGAAAAGGACACAGGCCTTTATTGTTGTTTTATTTTGATTGCAAAAACTCTTAGACTGTACCAATTGTTCGGCCTTTTTGTTTTTCATGCTATTTGATCAAGCTATAAACTATGTTTTTTATTGTCTGGACACTTCATTTAAAAACTTCTATACATGTTGGATGCAAGTTTGCTTACCTAGATCATGTCTAATGACTCTTATTGGCAGTAGGAATGTATGCAATGTTATTTTATGTCAATGAATGAATTTTCTAGGCTATAATCTTAAGTCTCTAATGTTCTGGAACACTACAACACCATTCAAGCCCTTAAATCTATGATTTATCGTGCCTATCATTAAGTCTTGGCGCATCGCCTTAGGTTAGACTTCATTTTATTATATCTACTTCCTTTTCCCTTTCCAAACCCCATTATAGAAGAAGTTGGCTTCTCTAAAAATTTGGAGGTTACTCAGTTTAGCACAAAAGGTCCCCCTTAAACTGAGTTTCCCATAAGGCTCTGTTACCTCGTCAATTTTTGGTGTCAACAGTTTGTTCCTTTTTCTAGCACGCCTAGTGGTACTGAGCTTAAATGAAATTTTGTTTTAGAAGGGTGTATGAGTCATCAGCCTGTAACTAGATCTCAAACCATAAGCAACCCCAGTTTACTAGTACCTCCCCTAGGGACAGTCCAGGTCGCAAATCAGCTGGTAACTGTTCCATTCTTGCCACTCGTTTGTCTCACCATGTTGTCGGCCGCCAAGAGAAACTACGTGGCATGGGATGTCGAAATTCCCCTAGTAGCCTCGGTAGCACCCGCTATCTGGGGCGCTATCCCAGTTTCAGCCATGAAAGCTATACTGAAGTTTACCAGAGATAGCTCAAGAACACCAGTGGAATATTTACAAGATGTGGCAGATGTATGTCTAGTACACGGGATTACAGCACAGAATGTAGTCCTAAGGTTGATCGCCGCGTCTTTTAAGGGCAAGGTGTTGGATTGGTACCGAACACTGACACCTAATTCAATTCGCACCTGGGATGAGCTTGGAGATCGGTTCTATGAGAGGTTCTCGAATGACGGAGATCATTCTTCATTGTATTATCAACTATCTATCATAAAATGAGCCCCCCGGGAGGCTCTGATGGATTTTAATACCCGATTTCACACAAATTGGTAGAGGATTTCTGTTACCATACACCCGACTCCTGAGTTGGCGTTTATATTTTATCTAATGTCCATCAATTCTGATATTTCTGTGATGATCAAGTCTTTGGGACGAGCTACTCTACCAGATGCTTACGGTGTCGCTATCAAAGCTAAGAGTCATTTAATAAATTGCAAAAAAATTTCTCGACCTATTATGTCGATTTTCCCTAAAATATCGGTCCCCGCGCAAGAGGTTGCATCAACTAGCGCACCCACAACTGCCCAGTCAATGTACACATATGTGGCAATCCCACAAAATGTGGCTTCTACATTAGGTTCTTCCAAAGATGAAATGAGCAACCTCAAAGAGATGTTGTGAACCATGGAAAATGATATAACCACTCTTAAGCGGAACCAATCAACACCTTCGAAGCCTACATATCAAAACTATCAAAACGGACGGCCTTCTTATCAGCATAATCAATACCAGGGCACGCCTCACACTAATCCACCAACCCTGACTACAAACCAAATGGTGTTGGTTCCTACTCCACTAACAAGCGCGTTGCCAAGCTCGAGTAGGGAATTAACCACAAGGTAGAACAACCTTATTAATGATATCAATCCATGGTGCGTCCCTTGCAGTGATGCGCATATGCCCTGAAACTGTCTGTGTGGAAACTTACAACAAAAGGTGGCAGAGCAACGCAGCCAAGGCATGGAAATGGAACATGGAGGTTATATATATGCCTCACCATAAATGGAGAGTGTGGTCCTTACTGCACAAATGCAAGGAATGTCTTTAGAACAAGAATTTGATATTGCTCCTAATCATGCGCTCTTCTCCTTAATGGAGGAAGAAGAAACGGTGTTTGCTAATGACGCATTCATATCCAAAACACTACAAGTGCAATTTGATTATAACACACGCTCAAAGAGGAGATTCACCGGTGAGTCAGTCTTTTCGCATCCAGCCAGCCCGCAACTCAAAGGTATTTTTGATCAAATTCCTAGTACTTCAACCGTCCCGTCATCATCTCAACTGCAGAAAGAAATTATTATAGCAAGAAGCAAGGAGCAGAAACCTCCAAGTTTGTCACCTTTTAATGTGGTAGAAAAATTGAAAAAATAATCCACTAATGTATCTCTATGGGACATTCTAGCTATTCCAGAACAAAAGACGCTATTATAGAAGGTGCTTCAAGAAGAGGTCAACCCAGCACCAACTAAGCCCTTTGCCAGTGCAGAGGTTGTTAATCAAATACCTCTAGCTAAAGTCCTTACAAACAACACAAAGGAATCCCCTGTCGAAGTTAGGGATAAGTTAAAACCTCAACCCTTCTTCCTGACTCTCATTATAGGAAAGAAGTTATTACACAATGCTATGATTGATTCTGGCATTAGTACCATGGTTATGCCTAAACGAATAGTCAAAGATTTAGGACTCAGCTATGAACCTATGAAAAGAGGGGTAATGCAGCTTGATGGGAAAAAAGTTGAAACTGTAGGTGTCATCAAAGCGCTTCCTTTAACTCTATTTGCTTGTCCTAGTATCATGGTTCTGTAGGACACGATGATCATAGATGTTCCTCCTATGTTTGGTCTCTGTCTATCCCAAGAATTTACTTCAAAGGTGGGTAGATACCTTTCCTTGGATTGGTCACATTTGATAGTTAGGACCAAGCATGGTGCAAAAATGAAGATAGAATCAGAGGATTTACATTCTGAACATGTAGCGAATGAAGCTTTGATCAATTTTGAAGCTGTGCATACCTCTATCACCAAACAAGAAATGTATTGCGTTGAATTGCTAGAGGAAGAGAAGGTGAGTGGAGATCGGAATGATAAAGAAGATGCTCTGTTGAGTGAACACATAGACAATGATCCTTTCAGCAATTATCATGCTACAAGATTGGGCACATATGTAATTTATGATGAAGACCAAGTGCTTCCGAGGGTCGCCAAAGAATCCGAAGGTAGCCAAGCAAATGAGCTATGGACACTGTACTTTCATGGAGCAAAAAGAAAAGTGGGTGCTGGAGTAGGGATATATCTAATATCCCCACAAAATGAAAAATTGTTGAGGTCTTTCCGCTTTCATTTCGCCTTCTCAAACAATGAGGCTGAGTATGAAGGACTAGTCCAAGGCTTAAGCCTTGCGGAACGAATGGGCATTAAGCAATTGATGGTGTTCGGAGATTCTGAACTAGTAGTCAACCAAGTCCAAGGAATTTTTGTGGCAAAGAATGTCTGCATGAGATCTTATTGGCAGCAAGTCTGGGACCTGATTGATGGTTTTGAAACTTTCAACATCCAGACCATTCCTCGAGGACAAAATAGCGATGCAGATCGCATGGCCATGATTGGTGCTCAGTTTGATCCTGTCTCTGACCTTATACATAATGAGCATTCAGTACAAGTACTAGTCCGACTAGCGATTCCCGACAATGATTAGAGTTGGCAGGGTTTTGAAAGTGATGAACACATCGCCTCGTTCATTCAGCAGTCAAAGGAATTTGCCGATCAGCTTCAACCAAAAATTGTCGAAGCTTATGAAGGACAAATTATACAGCTCAAATCTAACAAGCTTCTAAAAGGATTGGTTACTCTCAAAAAATATTTCAACTATGATGATGCCCGAAATGATAAACAGAAGTTCGTAGCAGACAAAAGTGATTATGTGGACCTTCGGGTCTCCGATGGTACGAATCTCTGAGTTGGAAAAAATGTCACGCACCATGATAAGGAAAGACTCATCAATTTCTGCAAAAAATATGGAGTAATGGTCTAGTTCTATGATGATCTGGAGGGATATGATCCTAACATCATTCAGCACACTATTGAGCTAACAGAAGGTGCAAAACCAATCCGACAGAAATAGAGGCCCGTCAACCCTAAAATTGAAGTACTAATGGCGCAAGAGCTAACTAAGTTCATTGAGTCGCGCATTGTCTTCCCAATCAAGCATAGTACTTGGGTATCGAATATGGTCCCGGTCCGAAAGAAGAATGGAGATATCCATTTATGTGTGGACTTCTGAGACCTAAACAGAGCATCCCTAAAGGACCACTATCCATTGTCTTCAATGGAGTCAATCCTACAAATAGTTGCAGGATCGGAAATGTTTTCTTTGCTGGATGGTTTCTCCGGCTATAATCAGATCTAAGTTAAAGAAGAGGATCAGCACAAGACTACGTTCACCACAAAGTGGGGAACATTTGCATATGCTAAAATTCCTTTTGGTTTATCCAATGCAGGGGCAACATTCCAGCGGGTGATGGACATCGCATTCAGCGAACTAATCAATAAGTTTATTCTAATTTATTTGGATGATCTTACTGTGTTCTCTAAATCAAAGGGATCATTTTGATCACTTAGAATTAGTTTTTCAAAGGTGTCAGGAGTTCAGAGTTTCCCTAAACCCGAAGAAATGTGTATTCGAAGTACCACAGGGCTATTGGGGCATGTTGTATCTAAGGAATGGGTTTCAATTGACCCCAAATAGGTGAAAGCTATCAAGGAGCTTCCCCTTCTGGTGAATAAGAAAGGTGTCCAATCCTTCTTAGGCAAAGTAAATTTTGTCAGCAAGTTTATTTCTGACTTTGTGGGGATAATTAAGCCGATCACCCTGATACTTAAAAAGGATCAAGCATTCAAGTGGATGACCAAAGCTCAGAAAGCCTTAGAAAATGTCAAGGAAGCTATTTCTACAGCTCCAGTACTGGTTAATCTAGATCAATCTAAGGATTTTATAATGTATGCGTTCAGTAGCATGTCTAGTATCGCTACTGTACTAACCCAAAAGGATGATGAAGGAAGAGGAGAACATCCAGTGGTGTTCTACTCCCAGACCCTAAAGGAATATGAGGCAAATTATAATTTTGTTGAAAGGCGGGCCTTTGCAATAGTGAAGGGACTTAAAAAGTTTCGCCATCTAATTTCTTGCAACAAGGTGCTTGTGTATGTCGCACATTCTAGTGTGCGTGAATATATCATGGAAGGGGAGATCATAGAAAAAAGGGCTAATTGGATCACCAAGATCCTTGAATATGACATTGAATTCAAACCTACTAAAACTATTAAAGGAAGAAGACTGTGTGAGTACATGGCATAGAACGAGGGGGTACCTGTCGCAGAGGAGAACCGGAGCTCATCTTGATAAATGAATTAGAATCAAAAGGTGGTTGGTTGACTGATAGAAGGAGGTTCATGCAAACTAGAAAGTATCCGCCAGGTCTCTCATCCCAAAAAAAGAGATACTACCGGCTGCAAAATTGTGGATATATGTTAATAGAGGGAGTCCTTTTCAAAAGGAATTTCAATGGTGTTCTCCTACGATGCATCACTTTTGAGCAGGTGAAGAGGATCCTTGACGCGTTTCATAATAGAGCTGTGGGTGGACACTTCTCTGCTAAGACTACCACCACTAAAATCATGTGTACTGGTTACTATTGGCCTACACTTTTTAATGACTCCCACTCTATGGTAAAATCTTGCAGAAAATGTCAGTTCTTTACTGACAGAAGGAAAAATTCTGCAATGCCCCTCAAACCCATAGTGGTGGACGAACCGTTTGCACAATGGGGCATGGACTTCATCGAAATGATCAATCCGGTTTCTAGCGTCAGACACAAGTGGATTTTGACCACCACGGATTACCTCACAAGATGGACGGAGGTTGTTCTGCTTAAGAGCGCAACAGAAACAGAAATTGTAGATTTCCTCGAAGAGCTGGTGACAAGATTCGGTCCTTCGAAAACTATCATTTCGGATAATTCCAGAGCTTTCTTAGGCACAACGGTATGTCACTTTGCATTAAAGAATGGCATATTCCTCAATACATCATCAAACTATTACCCAAAGGGAAACGGCCTAACGGAGTCAACGAACAAGAGCCTAGTTCGACTCCTTAAGAGAATTGGTTTGGAATACCAGAGGGAATGGCATAAAAATCTCTGAGCAGCACTCTGGGAAAACTGCATAACTCCTAAGCAAGTCCTTAATACTTCGCCTTATGAGTTGGTATACGAGAAAGAGGTGTTGTTACCTGTATCTATGGAGATTCTAGCACTCTAATTGTTGAAATCCCTCGAGATAGGACAAAATGGCACCATGGAAGTTCAGCTTGCCGAACTGTTAGAAGTACAGGAAAAAAGGGAAAATTCACTAATAGCCATTACAAACCGTCAAATAGTGGTCAAGCGATGGTTTGACAAGAAGGCTTCCAACCAAGGTTTAAAGTGTGGAGACTTGGTACTAAAGTACTATGAAAGGGTTGCTAAGCCAGGTCAGCACGGTAAATTTGATAACCTATGGGAGGGCCCCTTTAAAATCATTCGGTGCAAAGAACATAATTTTTTTGAACTAGAAAATATGGAATAGGAACCCTTAGGGATCCCCATTAATGGGATTCATCTTAAGTTGTTCCATTAGGTATTGAGCTCTATTTTTGTAAATATGTGAATAGTGCTTTTATTTTATTTTTGTTTCTTTGGCTGGTTTTTTTCAAAATTGGTTTGTGCTTATGCGAAATTAACCCATTATTATGAAGGGTGGAATACTAGGATTGCTTTACACAAAACACACCCATGTGTGGAGAAATTACATAATGAAAGTTGAAAGCCCATAAAACTGAAATACAAAATGAAGGAAAAAGCACATGGATTTTCTTTAAAAAGATATATATATCTATTTATATATATTTTTTACATTGCAAAAATGGTTGGGAAGCCATAATCCAAAAATTTACAAGTATTCAAGCTATTATATACGCAATATGAGAGCCTCTCTTTTTTTAGACTTATATACAAGCTATTAGGCAGGTAGTCTGAGCAGTAGCGGGAAATAGAGTAAACAAGGAGACATTTTTTGGGAGCAGTAAGGGGTTTTCATCCAATGGCACGAGAGGCAGCAATTGATGCATCAACAGCAGCGTCCACCTCTTCCTCATCAACAGGTTCTTCAGCAGCACCGACAGCATCATTCGGCACAACCGCAATTGGTAGGGGAAATACCAAGTTCCAGAAATCAGTATACCAATCTACATCATAGAAAGGTATTACGTTGTAGCTACAGAATAGGAAATGTAATGCCTGGGTAACCCTCTGTTGATGCTTGTCACATTTCTGAAGGCGAAATCCACTGAGAAACAGCAGCCAAACGACTACAGCTTCTTCCTCGATAAAGCGACGGAGGTTGTTGGTTGACGGCAGGCCTACTCCATAGGTAGCATGAACAACAACCTCGCCAAGTCCATTCAAATACTTTTTGAGAAACATTTATTTAACAAGTTTTAGGATAAGAGGTCGAGGGACATTGATGTCTAATATGGATTCCATGAAGTGGGAGCATATGTCGGTGTTCACCTGATACTTGTCCTCATACTCTATGCAGTCTTTACCCAGAACCCACTTTATGGCTATCAGGACCAAGGAATGCTTATTCTTGGTCATCTACTTCAACCTCCTAGTAGAAACCTCCCCTAGGAATGTCGTCTGTGACTTATATGAGGTTAAACGAACTGGAGTGTCCATAGTTCTGACACTATTCCTATGCTTTTGAGCTAATGCTGAAATTTATCTATCACCTAAACTATAAGAAGGCTTGCTTAAAACTCTGCTACCAACCTATCACTGCTCAAACCCTAAGTATGATTTCCTCACCACTTACTGGCCTATTTATAGAAAAAATGACAAGACGCATGCTAATCCGTTTCGAGAAAATGTGATAATAGCTAGTTGCCAACTTGAAAGGCGTACCTGCGTTTTCCCACATTTCTAGGCCAGTTGCATCTACGAGGGTACAGCTCAATGCGTGCTAGATTAGTAGGAGCTAATTAATTAGCTTTAAAAAGGTGGCGCTTATCGATAGTAAGACGCATGGTCGTAGGCTATTGTGTCATCTCACAAGCATTTCCTAGAGCCCAAGGCAATATTCATATCTTTTCAGGTCGTGATCGTTTGCTTTGGCATGATCATTCTGGGCGGGATATTAATTACCAGCGCATACTAACGCAAGGTTAGAAGGAAAACTGCCAGCTCAAGTTCCAAGGGAATCACAGTGTATCACACAATTTTTTAATGTAATAATGAGCTACTACCGCCTCAAAATGGCAAGTAGTTCATTTTGCACAAATTGCAAAATTAACGGTACATACCGAATTAAATGCAAAAGGCGTGCTTTCGTCTACCGCCTTGAGGAAAAATTTCCAAATACTGCATGAAAAGGCTTAATATTTCAAAAAAAAATCATAAATGCCAAAGCTAAAGGTGCAGAGCTATTCTTCTTTTATGTATCTAGAGCCGAGGAAAATTGCAGAGCCAAGAACTTGAAGAGGTCTTCCTCCAAAAAAAAATGTCGAAGAGTTCATCTCAGCTAATGTAGGAAGAAATTAGCCAAGAGTTGTTTACAGTCATACGATCGTCAGAGGATGTAAATGTATATGAGGATGTGGCGTATACTACGCCTGGTATACCCAGCAGGCCAAAGAAGGCCTATACAATAGAGCTAGCCAGGCCGAAGGATTGCAGAAACAAGAAAAGGGTTGAAGAGAAATGGGATAATATCTATGATCCACGGCTCACAAAAAACTCTAAGTCCTTAAGAGAAGCAGCCTGTGCAAGGTTGATGGCAGCAAAGAAAATTTGGTACAGTGGTCTACCTCAATACAAGGTCCCACCGGTGCACCACTGCCTGGAGGTAGTTGATGCTTCTATCTAGCGTTATATCCCTAATACCCACTACATTGAAGGCTGCAACTTAAGGGTGCACATCACTCCACAGGCCATCTGGCACATGCTATGTATCCTAGACCCAAGTACAAGAAGAGAGAATATTGAGTCATTCTACCTTGAAAAGGAGAGAAAACATGGAAAAAGATGAAAAAGAACTCAGAGTTCTTGTTGGAGGAGACTGGTAGGAAAGATATCCCAACCATTAAACTGCTAAGTATTTTGTTGTCGCGCGATGCATTACACGAGGATCTACAAGATGTCATGTCCATGCTAGCTTTTGTGTGTAGCGGAGACTCTAATGAGAAGGTGGAGACTTTTCAACTAGGACCGGCATTCCAATTTCGTAAGCAGCATGATATCTTCTGATATGATTTTGATGAGTTCATGGTAGAAGAAATGATATGACAAATAAAGAATTACCTAGCAGAGGGAAAGTTTAGATTTTTTTCTTTCCTGGTCCACATTTTTTTGCCTCAAAACCCTAATTCCTTCGCCCGATATTTTCCATTATCAATTTTTGATGAGCAGAATAAAAGGAAGTTGGTGTCCACATAGACGCCTTTTCTTTCTGCATCATACGATTATTATGAATTTTCAAACTATTTCATAGCTTCGGTCTTGCATGATTTAATCGGAAAGGGCGACATAATTCAGCTCGACAAGGAGCAGACCGAATATATGCAGAGTTTCACTCATGCCTATGACTGGTTCATGGGCATGGATTTCATGATTCTCTAGATGTGGGGGTTCACTGGCCAACACTTCTTGCTCCCATCCTGTGTCACAAATCGGGTGCTCACACTGGAAATGTTTCAGCAAGTGTGTATCATTGATTTTACCTTTTGTAGCAGCAAAAGTGTCAAGAAGGGATTTTTCTCTTGTCCGAAGAATTTCAAGTCTATAACTCTGATTAAGAAACAGTCGAACCAGGTATTAGAGGATAAATTGGTTTATCTAGGGTTGGTGTTGGTAAATGATAAGTAGGAATACAACCCTTTCGATGACTTGCCAGAGCCGCACATGATAGTTACCCATGTTCCTCGACCTTACTAGGAGAAGCGACGTAACCCGCAGGCAGAAAAAGATGAGAATTTTGTTCAATTGGCACATATTCCTACGCAAGATACTAGAGGTCCATGGCACAAATTCTACTTTTCTATGGGGGTGGTCCAAGATAATGTCCAGATGGAGCACTTCATGTACAATAAGTTGAAGAAAGATGAGGAGTGGAGTGCTAAAAAAATAGAGGCTTTCTGGAAGTATTGCCAAGAAATAGCACAATTGGATGCCCCTTACAATAGTCTGAAGGATGACCAAGAATTTGAAAAATGGTGGAATGAGAGCCACCCTAGTCTGAGCTATAGTATTAATAGGAGAGGAGACCTAGAGGGAGAGTCTGAAGAGAAGGAAGAGGAGGCGGCAACATCTGCCTTGTCTGCACCGAAGGAAAAAGGCCCCAGACAGCCCGCCTACATGGCCACGAATGTGCGCTTTAATATATCAAGGGGCTCGCATATACTCACTTGGGCTGCTAAACCAAACAGGTTATCACTGCAGTAAACGGATATTACTACCGAAGCTAGAGAGACCCCACCTACGAAACGGCAGTGTACGGAGAGCATTATCGGAGAAGGTTTGCAAGCACGCGCCGAAAGAAAAGTGTTTGCAGCTATCCAGGAGCCTGAGGCTGAGGAGGAGTCACTGATGATTCTAGAGCCTCCATCGACCAGTCAACAGGTAAAATTCGCTCCTTCCCTTGCTTCTCATTCCTTGGTATCTGCCCCTGCCTCACTGGTGATCCCTACCATAAGTACTGGTCGTCTGCCTTTTACTTTTAGTTCAACATATTTAGTAGGCTTCGCCCAGTTTTTGCAAACCACTCTGCTCGTCTTTACTCCTCTGTGGACCCTTACGCCCATTGTTGCCACTCAGACTCTCCTTGCCTCGCTTTCAGAAAACATACCCCCAATGAGTGCCCCTTCTTTTTTTGTTATTACTGCAGATCCTTTTCTATCACAACAAGCTGATACCATATTGACATCCCCGCTACCATCCCAGCCTATGAGTCTTGCGGTTGATTCATCGATTCAGTCATTACAAATGACTAGTCCTGTTGTTGGGCCTCAAACCAAACTATGGAATGTGCCCCACTTCTCCCCAAAAACTATCACTCTCTAGAAGAAATAAATGTCTGTGCCTATGAGGATTACCTATCCCTATGCCCTGTCTTCTGGTGCTCCTTTCGTAGGTGGACTGGTTTCATTGCCAGCTGAGTTTATGGCACAGATTGATTATGGAAAGGAGGCACGTGCAAGTAGAATGTGAAAGTGCAGAGAAAAAGATGGCAGCGCTTTCGCTGAGCCAAAAATACACTCTTTATGATGAGGCCCGGTAAGAATTGAAATTTGTGACCATGTACCCAAGGGTAACCAAGCCTCGGGGGAAAATGTGCCCAGAAGATTATGAGATATATGCAGTAGGGCTCGACATGAAGGTGGCCCGAACATAGGATAAGGTTGAAATCATGAAGGAAACACAATGGGTAGTCACTTTCGACTTCCTTAAAACTGGCCGCCAGCTAAAGAAGAACGATGAGCAGCTTAAAGCAGCAAAAGAAAGGGTTAGTTCTTTGGAGAAAAAGGAGAAATCCCTGGAGGCAGATGTTGTCTGTTTGACAGAAAGGGTGCTGGTAGTAGAGGATGAGAGGAATAGACTTCAGGGCAAGATTGTGAAGACTCAGGTTGCCAACCCTGGCATGATAAAAGAGCTACAATCTAAGAATCAAGAGGCAGAGCAGAATCTACAACTAAAGAATGAAGAACTAGAGGGACTTCGCCTTGAGTTTAGTCAAGGAATAGTGCAACAGAATGAAGCATTGGAGCACCAACAAGCTCAATATAAGCAAAAAATACAAGAAAAGGAGGCTGAGTTTAAGGGCCTAAAAGCTCAAATAGATGAAGAACTCTGAGATACAAGTCTTCTCTAGAAGAGCACTTGTCAAATCACTCCCGAGCTGAGGAAATTTGGAATAAAGAAATAAGCAGCTCTGCAGAACAGCTAGCGTCTGAGAAAAGGAAAAGGGAAGAATTGGCTGAGGCCATTATTTCAAGAGACGCGGAGATTGCTTCTCTTAAAAGCTCTCCTACCTCCCCCTACCTAGCCAGACATCATTCCATTAGTTAGGCAATTGTACATCTCTCACTGGGAAAAAATTAAAGCCTTTTTCCTAACACTGCAGCCTACCCTCTTATTCATCGCCAAGCCATCAAAACTGAATTAGGAGGCTCATGATACGATCGAGCAGTTCCCACGGTTCATTTTGGAGAAGGTTTTGGAAGAAAAATATATGTTCACCAAGCTATACTCAGTCTCTAATGAAAACCTTGTCGGATCAGGTATTGAAGATCGAGATGTTGCTGCCCAAGAGGAAAATAAGTTCATCCATCGCCACTCTGCCTTCCAGCGCACTAAAGCAATTGTGGCTATTCTCATCAAGACACTAAATGATATATGGGGGAGTTTCTCCGAGTTAAGCAAGATGGGATTTCCGTCCCCGTTCCTTGAAGATGGCTCTATTGCCACAGCTGAGCAGATTGCGAAAAAGATAGAAGAAAAGGAAAACAATCCAGAGGCTTTCAAGGATTTCAGTCATCCTCCCATGGTGACCGACATTGAGGGAGTCATTCATCTACTCTCACAACTACTATTCCATTGTAAAGCAAGGGTCGGTTTACCCAATGTGCTACCTCACAAAAAAACTATTGATCTAAGTGGAGCACAGGAGAATTTGTGCAACGTGGTGAAGCCATCTAAGGATGAATGGTCGCCTTTGCAGGCGGCTCTTTCCAATCTCTAACTCCATTGACCAAATGAAATGGCACTCTAGTCTATGAAACCAGAGAAATTTTGGGTTCTCCGTTCCTTAGTCGAAATGCCCCTAATAGTCACAAAAAGTTGTTAATAAATATTTAACCAGCTCCCTTCGGGTTTATCTTTCTATGCATCGGCCCATGCATCACAAAGTCTGCTCGACCTTTTTTCTAGGTTTTGTTATGTCGCTCTACGTGTCTACTCCTCGCAACTCCGAGTCTCGGCATTCCTTTTGCATCCTAGAAAACTCCACTATGACTTCCACGTGTTGTGGTTGCGAGATGCTTTTGATCATGTTTTCTTTACGCCTCATCGAGCTCTGAAAAGCTACCATGAAGCCCTCATTCCTAAAACGTTTTGGTGGGCCCCACGGTTGCTAACTACGGTGTACACTTGATATGTGTCTACCGTTCGCAAATCTTTCAGTGCAGAAATGAAGTAGCAACCGCGGGCAGCGAAATGCTTCCACGTGTCTCTTTTTCATCTAGCTAGTAATCATTCCCTTTATTATTGATGAAGTGTTTGGCTATTTCGACACGTGTGGCATTTACGCAAGTCCTCAGTGGCAAAGGAGAAGTGGTTCATACGGGTAGCGAAAGGCTGCCACGTGCCTAGCCAGCGGATCTCATATGCAGGTGATGGATTATATGAACTGAATGAGGCTATTGGCCACTGTGTGTCATTATCATTCACTCAGGAGGGTGACACTTGTCTGATTAGGTCTAGCCGGGACCACCGCCATCATTGTAGAGGATGCACCTGCGCCTGGGACAACCCAATGCTTGGTTTCAGATTAATTTTGTTGCAACGGCTTTGGGAATATTCTAATTCTTGCATCATTGTCAGGGATTGCGAAATATTTTCTGTTGTTGTTCTCCGAAGTGGTGGGAAGTATTCCTACTATATATACTTTCTTTGTTATGAGAAAAAGGTTCAAAATTTGAAAAAAACGTTGGTTTTAGAAAAAGACGCCAGGCCTTTATTGTTGTTTTATTTTGATTGCAAAAACTCTCAGACTGTGCCAATTGTTCAACCTTTCTGTTTTTCATGCTATTTGATCAAGCTGTAAACTATGTTTTTTATTGTCTGGACACTTCATTTGAGAACTTCTATACATGTTGGATGCAAGTTTCCTTACCTAGATCATGTCTAATGACTCTTCTTGGTAGTTGGAATGTATGCAATGTTATTTTATGTCAATGAATGAATTGTCTAGGTTATAATCTTAAGTCTCTAATGTTCTGGAACACTACAACACCATTCAGGCCCTTAAATCTATGATTTATCATGCCCATCATTAAGTCTTGGCGCATCGCCTTAGGTTAGACTTCATTTTATTATATCTGCTTCCCTTTCCCTTCCCAAACCCCATTATAGAAGAAGTCGACTTTTCTAAAAATTTGGACGTTACTCAGTTTAGCGCAAAAGGTCCCCCTTAAACTAAGTTTCTCATAAGGCTCTGTTACCTTGTCAATTTTTGGCGTCAACACATCTCACTGCTGGCAGTCTCTGTACGGCCTCCAAATAAATGACACCATCATATCAATCTGATGCTACCACCAACCTATCTCACCCATTTGTGTCTGTTGTAGCGCACTGGCATAGTAGTACACATAGGGCATCCCCTCATCCAACTGTGGTCTCTAAATCGGTGGATGAAATATCGCTATGTGCTCCTAGGCCCAAATCATCATCAGTGTGGTGCCACACGATATACTCTCTGCCCTCCTGTAGACAACCTCGTGCAGCTGGTGGTAGAGTGTGCCCAATAAACAAGGGCCCCAGGCATACATGGTCATGTCCTGCCTCATCCCAACTAGGACGTCTCCCCAGCCAATAGGGAACCCATGTCCGCGACGATCGGGAATTGATATCTTGCCAATCAGTGTCTCCAGGAATGCATCGAAACAAGCATAATGCTCTGTCGTAAACTCCCAGTGGATCTCGTAACCTTGGATGTCGAGTCTTGCGCCCTCATCCCGGTAGTATGTTGTGAAGGTCTAATGACCATGGCGAGGGTCATAGATGATCCACTCTCCTTGGATCAGCACGTGTAAAATGCAGTACACATCCTCCAGTGTAATGGTCGCCTCACTCGTCGGCAGGTGAAAGGAACATGTCTCTAAATGCCAATGTTCACATAGCGCAGTCAGTAGTCCCCTATTTTCTCGAATAGCAGGCATATAGGTGACATAGAATAGACCTAGCCGCATCAAGCGTAGTTGCTCCCCCGGGGTCAGCTGATCAGCAAACCGGAAGGTCGTCGGTCTGCTCTCTGTGTGTATATCGGTGCAAGTTGTCTCTGCACAAAGCCAAACAATGCATCAGTACCTTCTAGACAATTTTCAGTGTCATCAAAAAAGCATTTCAAATTCAAAAAGCATCAAAATCAGCCCTCGTAAAAGTCAAATTCAAATGTGTCGCATTGACTGTAATTGCGTCGCAAAACAACGAATGTGTCATTTCGTACATCAAATGCGTCGTGACATGTCAATTGCATCATTCAGTCGCTCAAATGCGTCGCATCAGAGCACTTGCGTCATGATATATGACACTTGTGTTGTTTCATTCAAATGAATCGCTTCAACAGGCGATTGCGTCGCAAAATGACGATTACGGCATTCTAACTTTGGAATGCGGCTCAAAAAGGAAAATACATCATAGTTTTTGGAAAATGTGTCGCAAAACCTCGGCCTGCCCTAAACTACCCTTGCACTTGCGTCGAGACACATCAAATGCGTCAAACGCGAAGTCAAATGTGGCTTACGCACACGCATATGCATCGCAGCGCATTTTTTGTTCGCCCTAAAACCCTACATCTGACACGCAAAAGGAGAAAATTACAAAGGGGGTTAGGGGTACATACCGCTAGCTCTGAACCCTCTGGCCACCTGTGGGTCTGCACGATCTCGCTGTGGTACTCTGTCACTGGAATCACCATCCTCGTTGCAGTCCTTTTTGCTCTAAGCTCTCAAAATTTGCAAAGTGAATAGTGGAAATGAATTGACTTTTACCCCTTTGTCAACCTATTTATAAAGTCAAAATGGCATTTGTCAACTAGGTTATTACTGGAGGCTCATTTTACCAACTTTGACCACCCCATTGGCTGTCTTAAACATATCAAAATCCGAAACCATCCACGCCATCATTTTTCTGGTCAACAAATTGACTTATCAGGACCCTTTTCAAATTTTTCTGCTGTTGACTCAAAATTTGAAAAATCTCCCGAGGGGGCATTGATACCCTATACCTTCACTGGGGCATGGCTTTGACTTATTTTCTTTGTCACAATGCGACATGCTACATTATGACAAAGAGGGAAAAAATGTAGACACTTAAAAATGACCTAGGCCTGCAAGCTCTATTTTTACCACTTTTGTCCTAGCATAATTATGACATTTAATTATGTCTTTGGTCCACATTCGACTATTGATTAAATAATTCATAATTATTTAATTAATTCATGTCATTTTATTCTTCATGATTATTAAATAAATAAATTTTATTTATTTATTAAATACGCCATTAATTGTCTGTCTTCCCATAATTAAATAAATTTCTTAATTTATTTAATTACCCTTCTTCATTTATTTCTTCCTCGATTATTAAATAAATGAATTTCATTTATTTATTTAATATGTCACTAATCCTCTCATAATTAAATTAATTTATTAATTTATTTAATTATTAATCATATCTTCTAAATTAAATAATTATATTTAATTATTTAATTGTCAAAATTAATATTTCTCTCATTTTAAATAAATGAAATTATTTAAAATGTCATCACATTCTTAATGATAGTCCATTTTGGTAAATAATCAGAAAATCGATTATTTATTATCTCACAAAATCCATATTTTGAATTAATTTAATTCAAAATGGTAATTTCCTCCAAAAATCAAGTAATCGCATTTTGATCTGATCTTCCTCAAACCCTTATCTTCTTGATTTTTTGAATCTCACAAATCAGGTAGTTTTTATTTTCTTGATTTTCAAAAATCTTTATTTTCTAACTAATTATCTCATTTATTCTCCACCGTCGATTTGATCTTCTTAGATGATATCTTGACCACTCACTTAATGATTTTTCCCTAACCCTGATTAGGGATTATCATATTTAATATTGTCCTCTGATTTTAGGCTTTTGTCAAAAGTCGATCTCGTCTATCCATTCAAAATGGCATTTTCTATAAAATGCTATTTTGCTCACATTTTTGGATTACACACTTAGATTTTATTATTCTAGCACACTAATATTAGAGTTATTTAGTATTTTAGCACCATTTTTCATAGGCATAGGCATAAGCATTCATTTTAAATCCTTCAAAACTTGTATAGGACAATGTTGTCGTCAAAATGCTGACACACTCAATCTGAGGGCATGAATCATATGTTGCAAGCTAGGAGGTGCTATGGAGGTAATCATGGAAGATTCGAGGAACAGGTATAATCATTCTTGCTTGTAATCTCCTTTGTACTTCATAGTTCTTTGGGTTTATTAATCTTTATTGATTTGCTAACATCTAATCTAACCTAAAGGACAGGTAAAAAAATGATACCTTTAAAAGACAGTGAAATGTATTCCCAGTGGTGCAAAAATTAATCATCCCAACTTGTAAACAAGGAAGATACATTTTTACTATTCTACACATAAGAATTAGTAACTTTTGAGATAACTTTTTCAATTTTCACCTTAATCTATTGTACTAATGAAGATTTTTTTCTAAATATTCATTTATTTCTCTCCCACC
Organism: Sequoia sempervirens; assembly: GCA_007258455.2. NCBI lineage: Eukaryota > Viridiplantae > Streptophyta > Pinopsida > Cupressales > Cupressaceae > Sequoia > Sequoia sempervirens. The sequence goes on along the minus strand of VDFB02095473.1, from coordinate 111,719 downwards.
AGAGACTCCATATTACTATAAATGGTGTCACCTTCCATACACACACAAATAGTGATGTTTTATAAAGAACTAGCCAACTTGAAAATAGATCCCACAATGATTTGGGTAAGGAAAAGATAACTTTAAGCTTTCCTTTTATAAAATACCAACATTCTTGTGCTACTAATCAATGCACAAATAAGTGGTCCACTATTTCATTTTCCTCTTAACACAACACACATCTAAAAGGTTCTGTAATTCCCAATTTGACCAATCTATCACTTGTCAAAATTATATTTCTCAACAAGAGTCATGCAAAACTTCCAACCCTTTGGAGAACCATTGGATTCCAGTAAAAGGAATATGCCCTATGAGACTGATTATGAATTTCATTAGAAATAATAAACTTGTAACCATGTTTCACTGAATCGTTCCCATCTTTAGTTGGGGTCCAAACTATCTTGTCTGGGGAGGATGAAATAAAGACATACCTCTACTTTAACAGTCGTTCCAACAAGATTTTCTAATTAGGAGAGGTTGGCACTAAGTAAAAATCCTTCCATTTAGCCAAGCTAGACATAACATCTAAAGAAAGCACATAATCTTTTAACATCTAATCTAACCTAAAAATAAGCAGAAGAATATTTATCCAAAATTATCTTGACCTATGTAGCTTCATCCATAGACAACTTACCAAATAGAACTGTGTCATCCGAAAATAATGAGTGTGTCACCGAGATATTTGTGTTTGGGATTGGAACACCCTTCCACAAGCCTTGTGAATGAACCTTATGAATTGACCTACTTGGAGCTTTTGCCATCAAAATGATTAACACTGGGGATAAGGGATCTCCTTGTCTCACTCCTTGAGTGGAACTAGAAAAACCAACTAGAGTCCCATTTATAATAACTGAAAAAATTTCCCCTGCTAAACACAAAAGGATCCACTTACACCATCTTTCATTAATACCAAATTTTTACAAGACCCGAATCAAGAAAGCCCAATCTACTTTATCATTTGCTTTCATCATATCCAACTTGATGATGAAAGATGACATATTATTAGATATGATTGAATGCAAAACTTCCTGGGCTACTATTGCCCCTACCAAAGTTCCCCTTCCAAGAACAAAACATCCTTGATCTTATGATATAATATTTGAAATAAGAGGTTGAAGCCTAAGGTAAATTGCTTTAGTGAAAATCTTGTAGACTATATTGTAGACTGTATTGGGCTAAATTTTTCAAAGGTTTTAGGCTCCTTCACTTTTGGAATTATTGCAATGTGTGTTATGTTAAATTGTCTTAGCATTGTCCATGTTTTCCTTGATTCTTCTACTTCCAAAAACACATTGAAGCCAATAAAATCCTAGAATTTTTGGAATAACAGCATCGTGAATCCATCAAGCCTAGGAACCTTGTGAGGTGATAAAGAAAATACCACTTTATTAATTTCTTCAAGAGTGAATGGATTTATAAAATAATCATTATCCTCCTTTTGTACTAAATTAGGGATGTTTTCAAGAAGGTCATTAGCATCTTTTACTGAAGTTAATGATTTATTTTCTGGGGTAGATAAAAGATTCTTGAAAACTTAACCCCTTTCTCTAGGATTTCTTCTTCTTTCAGTAATTATAACCCTGTAGAACTGTCTTGAATTGTGAAAATTGTATTCAAAGCCTTTTTTATCTATGTTGAAGCATGGAAAAATTTAGTGTTCCTATCCCCTTGTTTCAACCATAATTCCCTTGATTTCTACTACCAATAAACTTCCTCTCTTGCCATCAGCTCTACCCATTCTATTTGTAACTTCTTTTGCTTTAGAAAAGTTATGGCATCTAGTCCTTGTGCTATAATCTTCTCACCAATTTATGAGAGCTCCTTGGAAAAAAATTAGTTTTGTTCGAAAACATTTTAAAGACATGTATATTCCAGTGTTTAATCTGATTTTTGATATGGCTCAATTTCTTACATAACTGATACACCCTCGAACCCCTTACAAAAGGAGCACTAACCCACCATTGCTTCAACAAAAGAAAAAAATGAGTGTTCCTAAATCACATTTTCTCAAATTTGAAAGAAGACTTAGCCTTAAACACTATTTTTTTCACCTCAATATCTAGGGATATAGCATAATAATTAGACCCTATAAAGGGTAAAAAATTTCATGCCAAGACCTTTCTCCCCATAAACCAATTTGGTGAAGATAAAAACCTATCTAATCTTTCTACAATTTGAAAAAAGTATTTCCTTCTATTTTTCCAAGTAAACTTCCTATTTTCAAGTACAATATCCATTAAAGCATTGTCTTTAATAAACATTGTAAAGTCTTCCATCACCTTGGAGGTAGAAGTATTCCTACTTTCTTCTCATTCAAATTTTTGATAGCATTTTTGTCTCCTGCTATTACTACTTTATCATTCCTTATATCACCCAAAACCTGTGTAATCATTTCCCAAAGCAACTTCTTCTCACCCATGGTAGTTGGAGCATAAAAATTTAGCAGCTAGAATTTTAAGTCAAAGTGTGAGACCTTCAAAAGCTATCAATTTCGTTCATTTTTAACCAAGTCTACCACGATTTTTTTAGCATCCCAAAGCATAACATGGCCTCTTGAAGCACCTTGTGTAGGAGAATGGAATGTCTTCCACTTTTTCCATTTTTTAATTGAGCTCTCAAAAATATTCTCAGAAGTTTTGGTTTGCTGCAATTTTATCACGTCAGCTCCACAAGCATCAATTTGTTGCTTGACTTGAGCTCTCTTGTTAGAGAAATTTATACCCCTGACATTCCAATATATTATCTTCATTGATCTTGAGGAGAGCAACATTCTCTCCTCAAACGTTTACTTGCAAAACGTGTCATATTTCCATCCAAGGTTGTTTGAAACCCTACTTCTATTTCTTCTTTCGACTTAGTGATATGCAATTTTCTCCCTCTCTTTCCTAAAGACATAATCATACTAGATTGAATGCTATGAGTTTGCAAAATTAACAAGGCCTGAGAGTAATCAAAACCTACCAACTCCTTGTTACCTAGAGATGTATCTTGTTGATCACCTTTTGTAACCAAATATGTTAATATCTCCTTATCTTCCACTTTATCCTATTGTGATATGACCTTATGATTCACACCCCTTATTTTTGCCTCAGCCAAATCCTCTCTTCCATGATTTCAATCATGCCTTGATATTTAGATAACTGAAGATCAAAACTTTCCTATTCCCTTGCAACTTCTTTTGATACAAGATCAATGAACTTATTGGATTCTAAGAATAACATTTTATCAACTAGCTCTTCCATGTTTTCTTGTTCAAATAAATTCTTAAAGGTTGTTAATTCCAGGTTTTCATAAGCAGAAGAACAAAACTAGCCCACTTCTATTTGGTTTCCTATAAAAGAGTCTTTGTAGGGAAGTTCAATTCTCTCATGAGCCTACTTCTATTCTACTGATCCCATACCAAAAATCAAGGTCCTAGCAACTATTTCAACCCATTTGTTAGAAATGGAGGGAAGAGACAAATTGTACAAAAAAATGACTAAAATTATTGTCAATTTTGAGATAGAAAAACTAATACTTTCTTGAAACCTTTGGGAACAACCTGAATTGTTTGTTTATTCATTTTATCAACTTTACTTATCAATACATTTAAAATAGCATCCATTGACTGTAGGGGAGCACTGAATTCTGAATTTTTGGACAAGAAAGCAAGTGACAACTTGTCATCCATAAAATATTCTACCTCTTTATGCTTACCATTCACATCCTTCACAAGATTATTTTTCAAAATCTAAGTTACAATACATTCTGGTTCATGACAAGCACTTCCATTGTGCCCCAATGTATGACACTTAGAGCATGCATTCTCTAGATTTTCCATTGTGATGCTCTAAATCCATTTTCCATATTTAGATATTATTTCTATTTGAAATGGGAAAGTCTTTGCAGCATCCAGTAGAGCATAGAACCTCACTAGTTTTGTTGGATCTTTAAAGAAATCATAATCATGCTTAAGAAAATTTTCTATTTGGTTAGCAAAAAATTCTATTAAATTCAATTCCCTATATTCAAGAGGGAGAGAATTCATTTGAATCTGAAAGGGAATGAACTTCGTCACAAAACTAGATGGATTAAAGTTTGGGGACCATGGTTGAATGAATAATCCAAACCCTTGAAATACCCATGATTTCACTTTAAAGACTGCATCTCTATGAGACTTAGTTTCAAAAAGAACTAAAAAAATGACCTTCTCATGATCTAGAAATGTTAATCATGATAATATTAAGAGTAAAATTGGTGATATTATCTTTATTAATTTAAGAAAGGGTAGTATTAAATACAAATATTGAGAGAAGTATTAACAATAAATTATGTATCTAATGAAGTTGGTATTAAGAGATATAATATGGATTATTATTTTTTTAGACTGCAAGAATCGGAATTGGGTAGTCGCTCCCCTATAAACTGTAAATTGTGTCTGGTAAACTTTTTCACGTGACTGGTGACGCTGGTGCGACATGCCCTATGGTACCACAGGGACAGTGGGGAGACTAGTCCTTGTGACCTCTTTTTTGCAACAAGATTCTTTAGCCAATCGAGCTAGGCCCATCGCCCCAAATATAATATTGATGTTAAGAGTTGTTATCCTTAGTAAAATATGAAAGGATAATATTAAATGCAGATATTATGTGTGGCATTAATATTGAACTTGGTACTCGGGAGGAAGGTATTGAGAAGTGAAATATTATTATTAGGTGTCAAAGGTAATATTATTATAATAATCTTTATTTATCAAGAAAACAATAGTGTTGATATTAGTAATGTTACTGAATATAAATATTAAAAGGGAATGTAAAGAATAATGGTAATCATGACACTAATATAAGTGTTATTAAAATCATTGTGATTAGGGATATTTAATGTTCATCTTCTCATTAGTATATTATTTTTTATTAGATAAGTATGGAAGGGCCCTGATCCCTTACAAAGAAAAAAATAGAGCAAAACAGCTCCACAAGATAGATTAGCCAAACATAGAAAACTAGTTAGAAACAGTAAGACAAGAAACCACAACAAAATAGACTACTAGCAAGGAAGGAGCCACCAGCAAAAGGAAGAATATAAACAACAACCAAGAGAAATAATTCAAGCACCAAAGCTAGAACTCAACAACATAGCCTTTGAAGGCATATTAAACAAAATTGTGACCTTCTAAGAATTACATTTCTTCTTACTATGCATAGTTGTCCAAGAAGAATCTAAAACTAAAATTAAAATATTTTGATTAGAAGGGGGAGACTCCCCTTCAGAATAACTAACAAGAGGAATAACAAATACTTGGGGTGAAGCATCCAAATCTAAGCTTGAAGTAGTAGACACAACACACCCAACATTAGAAACAGCCTTGTCCAGAGATGACACAATAGAATCCACAGGAGGAGCACTCACAACAATAGGGGAACAAGGGCCTCAGGGGAGGAAACACACACATCAAATTAGGAATAGACTTGTCTAAAAATGGCACCATAGAACCCATAGGATGAGTAGCACCCACAATAATAGGATTATTCATCCCCATATGAGGAGGCATAGAATCATCATCATTTGAAGCAAAGTCCACAGTGCAGGGTACACTATTAAATTTTCATGGAGATAATTACTCCACCAAGTAGAGGAGGAAACAAGGTGAGAGCTTTGAGAATAGTCACGAGCTAAGTGACCAGCAACAAAACAACGTCTGTAATGAAAATGAATTCCTTCACAATCCCCAACTGATACCAATACCAACCATTAACCTACAACACTACTTCACTAAGTAAAGCCTTCAACAAATCTACCTCCACCAAAATTTGAGCAAAGGAGGTGTGAGTAAAATTCTTGGAAGCATTATCCACATTTAATAACCTACCTAGAGCATTACCAATGCCCTCATAGGCAAAGGGACACCAAAACGGTAAGGGAAGATAAGGTACTCTTACCCAAACAGGCACAACATCTAAGGGTTCCTTCAAAGGGTTAAAAGAATGAACCCAAGGCCTCATGGAAAGGGGATGTGAATCCAATTCCCACAAAACATAGTCTAAAAAATCCTATCTATCCTGAGGAGAACAAAACCCCACAATAAAAGAGCCTCTTGTAGAAGGATAAATTTCCATCGAACCTTCAACCAATAGAGACCAATGATTGGATATCCAAAGGTGCAGATCAGGGAGGGAAAGCCACATATGAAAAAACATGCAAATAATATTAGTCTTGGAATAAAAATCAATGTGTTCAGATACTTCCTTACTGAGGGAAATTGTAGGAGTAGCATCTACACACCTCATAGGATGCACAGAACCCTCCCTAGACCTGTTGGTCTACATAGCATCAACGAACAAATGTGGGTCATTCGTAGCAGTAGGAGAACCCACACCAAACCTTTTAGAATGTTTCATAGTAACCCTAGCCACACCCTCAGTAGATCCCATAGTAGGAATGGGGGAAACATCGGCATTAAGGTCCACGAATAGTTCGCACCTAGGAAGAGAAAGCAGGGGTAGCCCTATAGAGCGAGAGGAACCAGAGCTATTCATATTCAAATTTTCATATGAGCGGAAAAGGCTAGAGGAATCCATTATTAAAATTCATTAGTATGTTGTTATGTTCATGTGAGGTTGAAAATTATTAGTTTTTATACGTTTTTAATCAAAAAAACTATGGTTGTGTATTGTTTTAAAGTTGTGGAAAATTTGGGGCATGATAGTAACTCTAGGCTAGTATCAAAGAAATAAATATTACTTTTTTCATAGTTGATGCATTGGCCTGAGACAATAGCATAATTTTTTTAGGCACAACTTCCACTTCCTAGCTTCCACAACCATTCAATCTTTCCCAAATAGAATCGTGTCATCCACAAAGTGTTGGATAGCTAAAGGGTTAAGGGAGATGGCAGGTCTAACTCCCTTGAGAACACCATCATCAAGAAATTTTAGAATATTCTTACCCATAACTTTAGAAACCATTATAAATAGATAAGGAGATAGAGGTTCACCATGTCTAATCCCCCTTTCAACACTGAAGAATCCTCTAGGCACTCCATTTGACAAGTACCTAGTACTTAACCGTAGTCACACATTCATGTATAAGGTTGAGGAAAAACTCATTAAAGCCAAAAAAAATTAGGACTTGGAAGAGGAAGTGTTGGGTCACTTTATCATAATCTTTGGATATGTCCAATTTGAAGGCCATGCCAGAGGTGTTACTCATGTCCATAGAGTGTAGAATTTCTTGAGTGGAAATAGTAGAATCCAGAATTTGGTGACCTAACACAAAATATTTCTGATAATTACTATTCATTTTTCCTAAAAGAGGTTTCAGCCTATTAAAAATCACTTTGGAAAAGATCTTATAAATAGTATTGAGAAGGTTGATGGGCCTGAATTAAACCATGTTTAAGGGTTCAATATTTTTAGGGATAAGAGAAATGAAAGTATTGTTTAGTTGTTTCAATAATTTCCCATATTTGAAGAAGTCTTTAGCTATCAAAAAAACATCCTCCCCAAAAATATCCTAAAAAACTTGAAAAAGGTTGGGGGGAAACCATCAGGGCCAAGAGCCTTAAATTCCCCCATACTAGAAGTAGTAACCCTAACTTCCTCCCTTGTCACTAGCCTTAAAAGGAGGGAATTACCTTCCTTGAATAAAGCAACAGGGATGTTTTCCAACAACTGCCCTTCTAATGTTGCAGAATGGTTTGTATTTGGTTCCTTCATTGAAAATTGAAAGTACTTGGAGGTTGTATTGAAAACCTATTCATCAATAGTACCCTCATACCCATTTTCACAAACAAGTTTGGAGACTGAATTCCTCTTTCTATGCTTTAGAGCAGATAAATAGAAAAATACAAAGTTTTGACTTCCCTCAGTCAGCCACTGAATTCTAGCTATTTTTTCCAAAATATTTTCTTATTTTTTAAAATATTAGTCTAGTCAAGATATAACACCTTCTCAACCTAATAGGTATCCTCATCAACATCACCACTAGCCATTTTATCTTGAATATCCATTAGATTTGTAGCTATTATTTTCTTATGGTGAAAAAAATCACCAAAGACCAACCTATTCCAACCTTTCACTTCATTTTTTATATTTTTAAGCTTCTAATTTACCTAAAACATAGTAGAACCATGAATGAGGATATTCCACTAGTTAGAGATACAACTCTTGAAGCTAGGATGTGAGGCCCACATGATCTCACATCTAAAAGGGAAAGGGCCAGAAGTAGTACCATCTTTCTAATCAAGAAGAAGAGAGTTATGGTTAGGCATAGTTATATGTAGAGAAAAAAGGTTCAGATTGTTGATAGAGTCCCAATTAGGAGAAATCGGGAAATAATCCAATTTTACTTGAATAAAATTTTCACTAGTTCTCCTATTAGTCCAAGTGAAAAATCTTCCCTAAAGTTCAATTTCAATGAGCCCAATTGAACTCAATAGATCATCCAAATTAGCCATGTTATTAGTGTAATTGACTAGGCCCCCAATCTTTTCATAAGGAAAAAGAGGGGAAGTGAAGTTCCTAGTGTTGGTGTTTTTTCTTACAACCCCCAATCCTAAGGAAAATCGCAATGCCTAAACCAAGGGATCAAGAGGTTAAGACAAAGTTCTTGCACTATCATCACATCAGGGACAAGAAAGCCCAATGAACAAGGCTATAATTATCTTTTTACACTTTGAGCTCCACAAAACTCAAGAGGGTGCTCCTAAATTCAAAGATCTACACATATAATATGACTTGCACTAGACAACACATTGCAAATTTCTAACATGTGGATGGTTCTTAGATGAATATATAGAGTTTCATACATTTCATTACATTCATACATTATCCCCTTGCTCCTTGAATCAATACTAAGAACATATAAATTAAGACAAATCTTAATCTCAAGCACACAAAGAAGTTATACTAGAATTATTTGTTGCAAGTATGAGTAAATTTGATGGTGTTGTCATTAATGTTGTCATTGATGTCAACACAATTCAGTATGTTACAAATTGTACATGTATAGTTGAGATGTTGTCAGTACATGGAGCTATCCTTATGATGTTGCAGATGTGCTAAAATGATGAGTTTCCAAGTGCTTTTGAGAAAATTAATAAAGAAGAGAAGTCAAAGTTATGAATGTGTTAAGAATGTGCTCTGGTATGTGATCTGCATTTCTCTTTTGTGTTGACCCTATGCCTGTGCAGATTTGAAGGTTTTCTAATGGTAATCTAGTGGTGATATCTCCTGAGTTGAAGCTTCTAGTTTGATGGGATGTGAAAGTTATGTTCACCGATGCATGGACTATTCTGGCAGAGTTGGTCTTCTATGGACTGGGCGAAATTTTTCTTCCACAGTCCTTCATTGTTCTATTTCAGATCTTATGGATCTGGAATATGTCTTATCTTGATGTTCTCTTAGTTCTAACATAGATGCATGTGGTTTGGTGAGCCGAAAGTCATTTTTTTTAATTGTTGTATCTGTTTGCACAGTCTGGATGGACTATTGGAAGGAGTTTGGTGTTTGAAGATCATTTCACTTGTTGTGGATGTATCTGAAGGAACCTAAGATGTGTTCTCATGCATAATGAAGGTTTTGTGTCATTCACGTGTTATCTTCATGTTTGGAAGCATGTAAATCAATGTTCATTTGTGTTTTCATTAGGTTTGTCCAACCTGGTGTTTACACTTCATTTGAAGAATTAAATTTTAATTAAGGAAGCATGTGGTTGATCCAAGACATTATTTTTGGTCTTGGTTAAATATTTTTATTGGTCCACTCTCATTCTTTTCCATTTCGGGAATGTTTTGAATTTATGAAATGAAGTTTATGTGGCCAACCTTGGAGAAAGTTTCTTAGGTTGAAGATGGTATAAATGCAAGTCAAATTGTGAAGACTTGTAAGTAGATGAAAAAGTGACGAAGTAAGCCACAAATCAAAAGAAGAAGTGTGTTTGAAAGTGGGTTGAGGCAACAGTACTTCATTGTGTTAGATTCCTAAAGGAAGTGAGTTGAAGGTTTCTACAATCTTCTGATCAAAGTTGCAGATGTACGTTTATTGTTGTGGTGGATCTTTTGTTCTCTTGTGTATCTGTAGGCAATGAGCCTCCCTATTGGACAGTGAGTCCTTTCTGTAGGTAGTGAGCCTTTTTATTTGGACAGTGAGTCCTCTTCTGAGTAGTGAGCCTCTGTATACGGTTTTAGAATCTCTTATATTGTGAGTTAATCCTCACCGTGGTTTTTCCCTCATTGGATTTTCCACATAAAAATATGGTGTTCATTGTGTTGATTTTACTTTTTGTTATCTTCATTTCATGTTCATACTTAATAACAGAATAGTGTGGTTGTGGGATTGATAAGTGTTAAAGTTTTGAATTTGAATTTGTGTGACAACTAATTCACCCCCCCTCTTAGTTGTCTTGCACCTTTTTAACAATTGGTATCAGAGCTTTGGTTCCTTGGTGTAGAGCTTAACCGCTTTAGGAAGATCCGATGGTGCATAAGTTGGCTATCCCTATGTTCGATGGATCTGATTACATTGATTGGGAAGTGCAAATGAGAGGATATATTGTTTCTCTTGGTTACAAGACCTGGAAGGCTGTTGAGATGAAGTATGTTGCTCCAGTGAGTAGTCCTACTACTGCAAATGAGGTTTCTGCTTATGAGGAGAATGAGAAAGTGAGGTATGATATTTACAGTGCTTTATCTAAAACTGAGCGAACTAAGGTTCTTTCTATAGACACTACTCACGAAGTCTAGAAGAAGTTGGAAGAACTGTATGAAGGAAATGAAAGAGTAAAGTTGACAAAGAAGCTAGCGGAAAAATGGGGATATGAGAATCTGAAAATGGAAGAAGGTGAAGATTTTACAAGCTATTTCAAGAGGGTAGAGATGACAACAAATGAAGTTAAGAATCAAGGATGAAAGTTGACCGATGAAGATCTATTAGTGAGAAAATCCTGATCACCCTACCAGATTGCTACAATGATAAGATCTCAGTTATTGAAGAGATGTATGATCCTAAGAAGTATACTAAAGAACATTTATTTGGTACCTTGCAAGCATTTGAGATGAGAAAGTTCAGGAAACAAGAAAAGATAGAAACAGCATTTAAGGCAATGAAGGTTGAAGATGATCCGGCGAATGATGGTTCTGATGAGTTGGAAGTGAATTTCACCAAAAAGTTTAAGAAAGGTACAGGAAAGTATAAAGGTATGTTTCCATAAATAAATGTTCCAGTTGTGGTAATATTGGTCATTATGTTTCAAGATGTCTAAATAGAGTTATACATAAGAAGTACAAGGATTATAGAGATAAGGATAGAAAGGATAAGAAATACTAGAAGTTGTATTATGTTAAAGAAGAAGTCAGAATCTCTGATGATGAATCTGACTATGAGGGTGATGATAGTGAATGCTTATTTTTAGCTTTGGAGAATAAATTTGTGTCTGCTAACCCAGGAAAATGTGCAAGGAAGAATTCTTCGAAGAACAAAAAGAATAAGATGGAAGGTACTTTGGTCACCGCCTTTCATGCAAGACAAGATGAAGACTACTGGGTGATTGACAGTGGATCTTCTAATCACATGACTCGAGATAAAAGTAAGTTCACTAAAATTGAAAAGTATGATGGTAGTTTGGTCATGTTTGGTGATGATTCAGGAGCTAAGATTTGTGGGAAAGGTATAATTAGTTTTGATGGAGTACACTGCACTGATGATGTATATTATGTAAAGGGTTTGAGGCATAACCTTTTGAGTGTTGGACAGATGTGTAGCAATGGTTTTAAACTTGTGTTTCAGAATATTACCAATGAAATCAGAAAAGGATCCAGAAATGGAGATATGGTTGTTGTTGGAAGGTAAACTCATGGAAACATCTATCAGCTTAAGGGAGTTGATGGTCAATGCCTTATATCTCAAGTCAGTGAAAGTTGGTTATGGCGTCAATGCCTTATATCTCAAGTCAGTGAAAGTTGGTTATGGCACCAAAGAATGGGACATGTAAACTTTCATAATCTGGTCAGAATCAGTTCAAGAGATGTTGTTTGAGGTCTACCTAGAATCACAAAGCCTGGTAATAGTATGTGTAGAAGTTGTCAGTTGGGGAAAAAAACAAGATGTAGCTTTAAGGGAAAAGAAAAATCTACTACTGGAATGTTGGAATTAATTCATACTGACCTCTGTGGTCTAACTAGAACAGGAAGCTTGAATGGTGATAGGTATTTTATGCTCCTTATTGATGATTATTCTCAAATGACATGGGTTACTTTTCTTAGAGAGAAGACTCAGGCTCTGGATAGGTTTAAAGTGTTCAAAGCAAGAGTGGAAAATGAAGTGAATTTGAAAATCAAATGTTTGAGATCTGATAGAGGTGGAGAATTCACTTCTAGTGAGTTTAATACATTTTGTGAACAACATGGCATAAAGAGACAGTTTTCTTCTCTGAGAACCCCTCAGCAAAATGGGGTAGTTGAGAGGAAAAACCGAACAATACAAGAAGCTGCAAGAACCACGATGAAATAATCAAATGTACCAAATGTGTACTGGAGAGAGGAAATACACACTGTTGTTCATGTTCTTAATAGAGTTCAGATTAGAGGAAAAAACACAAAGACTCCTTTTGAGTTATGGAATGGTAAGACTCCTATTGTGAAATATATTAAGGTATTTGGAAGTAGATGTTACATTAAAAGATATGATAAAAATCTTGGGAAGTTTGATGCTAGATGTGATGAAGGAATTTTTCTTGGGTACTCTACCACCAGCAAAGCATATAGATGCTTCAATAAAAGATTAAGGAAGATTGTTGAAAGTGCTAATGTGAAATTTGATGAAGACATGCACATACCTATTGAGATAAGTGAAGTTGAACCTGATGATCCTATATGTGGATAAGTACCTAAAGAGAATAAGGAGAAGGAAGAAGAAGAGAAAGAAGAATAGACTGAAGAAGAAGAAGAAGAAGAAGAGAATGAACCAAAACCTAATGTTAAGACTCCTAAGTATATACAGAAGAATCATTCAAACATACAGATAATTGGAGATAAGAGTGAAGGTGTGAAGACAAGAAGTAAAGTAACAGCTGAGGTAAATTTTTGTTTACTCTCTAAAATTGAACCTATCTGTGAGTGAAGCATGTGAAGATGAGAGTTGGATGACAGCTATGAAAGAAGGGTTGTCGTAAATAGAAAAGAATATGACATGGGAATTGGTTCCTAGACACGTGAATAAGTGCAATTGGTTCAAAATGGGAATTCTGGAATAAGCTGAATGAAAATGGTGAAGTCATAAGGAATAAGGTAAGACTAGTATGCAAAGGATACTCACAAGTAGAGGGCATAGACTTTGAAGAAAAATTTTCCCCTATGGCTAGAATGGAAGTTATTAGAATGTTCTTGGCATTTTCTGCCCACAAGGATTTCAAATTATATCATATGGATGTCAAGTCAGCATTTCTAAATGGTGAATTAGAGGAAGAAGTATACATGGAACAACTTGAAGGATTTCAGTTATCTAACAAACCGAACATGGTTTGTAAGTTGAAGAAGGCATTGTATGGACAGAAGCAAGCTCCCAGAATTGGTATGCAAGATTGGATAGATACCTAAAAAAATCAAGGATTCAGCAAAGGCTCTACTGACAGCAATCTCTACTTCAAAGTACAAGGTAACAACATGTCTATAGTAGTTTTATATGTTGATGATATCATCTTTGGTGGAAATGAAGGCATGTGTAGGAGATTTGTTGAAGAAATGCAAAAATAATTTGAAATGTCCATGATTGGTGAGTTGAATTTCTTTCTTGGTCTTCAAGTAAATCAATCTGATAATGGGATATTCATTTCACAATCTAAGTATGTGAAAGAGTTGTCAAAGAAGTTTGTAATGGATGATTCCAAACTGGTTAGTACTCCTATGGTAACCAGATGTAAGCTGAGTAAAGATGATGAATCTACTAAAACTAATTAGAGCAAATAAAAATCTATGATTTGTGGACTGTTGTATCTTACTGCTACCAGACTAGATATTATGCATGTAGTATGTTTAGTTTCCAGATTTCAAGTAGATCCTAAAGAGGCACATGTTACTGTTGTAAAGAGGATATTTAGATATCTTAAAGGTACACCAGATTATGGCTTATGTTATCCTAAGGGTGCTGATTTCACCTTGAGTGCTTATACCGATGCAAATTGGGTTGGTTGTGTGGATGACCGGAAGAGTACCAGTGGAGATGCTTTCTTTCTTGGTAGTAGATTGGTCTCTTGGTTGAGTAAGAAACAAGACTCAGTTTCCTTATCCAATATAGAGGCAGAATATATTGTTGCAGCATCCTGCTGCACATAGGTTTTGTGAATGAAACAAATTTTGAAAGAAATTGGAGTAATATGTGATGAGCCTATTCCTATTTTTTGTGACAACACAAGCACTGTAAACATTTCAAAGAATCTGGTTATGCATTCAAGAACAAAGTACATATCTATCAAATATCATTTCTTGAGAGAAAAGGTGTTGGAGAATGAAATCAAATTGGAGTATGTGACAACAAAGGAACAAATTGTAGATATATTTACTAAGGCTCTTTCGAATGATACTTTTGAGTATCTTAGGGAGAGGTTGGGGGTCCTTGGCCCTCTGAACTAGGTGCACATGAAGGTGCATCATTCCAGTGAATCCACAGATTCTTCATTTATCTGGACTGATAAATGGGTCTACTCCGCAGGGGGAGTAAAAAAGGTTTTCATTGTTGCAGTATGAGTTGAATGGGTGCACTCGTTAGGGTGGGTGATTAGAGTTTTTGATCTTTTCCATTGATGTCAAAGGGGGAGAAAAATCAATGTGAAAAATAGTTGCAGAGGAAGAGAAGGTGTTCTCCTGGAATAATGTGTAAGATGTTGTCTTTGATGGCTTCTTAAATCATGTGTTTCCATCAATGACAAAGGGGGAGATTGTTGCAAGTATGAGCAAGTTTGATGGTGTTGTCATTAATGTTTTCATTGATGTCAACACAGTTCAGTATGTTGCAGATTGTACATGTATAGTTGAGATATTGTCAGTACATGGAGTTATCCTTATCATGTTGCATATGTGTTGAAATGATGAGTTTCCAAGTGCTTTTGAGAAAATTAATAAAGAAGAGAAGTCAGAGTTATGAATGTGTTTAGAATGTGCTCTGGTATGTGCTCCATGTTTCTCTTGTGTTGATCATATGCCCATGTGGATATGAAGTTTTTCTAATGGTAATCTATTGGTGATATCTCCTGAGTTGAAGCTTCTAGTTTGATGGGATGTGAAAGTTACGTTCACCAGTGCGTGGACTATTCTGGCAGAGTTGGTCTTTTGTGGATTTGGAGAATTTTTTCTGCTCTACAGTGTTGTTCTATTTTAGATCTTATAGATCTGGAATATGTCTTATATTGGTGTTCTCTTGGTTCTGACATAGATGCATGTGGTTTAGTGAGCCAGAAGTCTTGTTTCTGAGTTGTTGTATGTGTCTGCACAGTCTGGATGGATTGTTGGAAGGAGTTCAATGTTTGAAGATAATTTCACTTGTTGTGGATGTATTTGAAGGAATATGAGATGTGTTATTGTGCATAATGAATCATTTTGTGTCGTTTGCATGTTATCTTCATGTTGGGAAGAATGTACATCAATGTTCATTTGTGTTTTCATTAGGTTTGGTCGACCTAGTGTTTACACTTTATTTGAAGAATTAAATTTTAATTAAGGAAGCATGTGTTGATCCGAGACATTATTTTTGGTCTTGGTTAAATATTTGTATTGGTCCACTCTCATTCTTTTCCACCACGGGAATGTTGAGTTGCCGACCTAATTTGAATTTATGAAATGAAGTTTATGTGGTCAACCTTGGAGAAATTTTCTAAGATTGAAGATGGTATAAATGCAAGTCGAATTGCGAAGATTTGTAAGTAGATGAAAAAGTGACGAAGTAAGCCACAAATCAAAAGTAGAAGTGTGTGTGAAAGTGAGTTGAGGCAACAGTACTTCATTGTGTTAGATTCTTGAAGGTAGTGAGTTGAAGGTTTTTGCAATCTTCTAATAAAAGTTGTGGATGTGTGTTTATTGTTGTGGTGGATCTTTTGTTTTGTATCTGTAGGTAGTAAGCCTCCCTATTAGACAATGAGTCCTTTTTGTAGGCAGTGAGCCTTTGTATTTGGACAATGAGTCCTCTTCTGGGTAGTGAGCCCTTGGCAGTGAGCCTATGTATACAGTTTTATAATCTCTTATATTGTGATTTAATCCTCACTGTGGTTTTTCCCTCATTGGGTTTTCCACGTAAAAATTCAGTGTTCATTGTGTTGAGTTTACTTTCTATTATCTGCATTTCATATTGGTTGATCCCACAAAGCTAGTTTACAATTTCTGAGAGATTCTAATTTTTGCTGAAATCGCATATTTTTAGAAAATATAATGATTTAAGCCTTAAAAATTTCCATTTAAAGCATTACAATTGAAGAGGGTTTGATCAAACTACCTTAGATAAAACCCCCTTGGATAGAACCCCGCTAGTTTTAAACCTATAGACACGTAAAATATACATGCATCTGGTCCAGATTCACTAATTTCAATTTGTCCTTAATCATCCCTCTACTAACCATTTTAATCAAATAATCCTTATCTCATTAAAATTCATCATATTTCCTCTTTTAATTAAATAAATCAATCATTAAATTTAATTAAATCATATTTCCCCTTCTAATTAGATAAATCAACTTTATCTAATTAAATATATCATTCTATTTAAATCATATTCTTCTCTATAATTAAAAAAATCAAGTTTATTTAATTATTCTCCTAAGGTCATCTCTTTAATTAAATAAATCAATTTTATTTAATTAATCTCCTAAAGTCATCTCTTTAATTAAATAAATCAATTTTATTTAATTAATCTTCTAAAGTTCTCCATTTAATTGAATAAATCAAATTTATTTAATTAAATCTCTAATGTTCTTTATCCTCCCATTTAATTTAAATAAATCCAAATATTTAAGTTAAATGTCACATTCAGCTAATCTCTTTTTGAATTAATCAAATCATGATTAATCTTAATCTCAATCCATCACATCCTCTAGCTTTTGCAACTTGCACAATAAATCATTTTAATTGATTTATTAAATCTTCTAATTTCTCTCAACATGGCATCAAAAGGGAATATTCTTCCAAATTTGAAAAATCCCTCCAAAAGGTTTGTACATCCAACAAGGCATTCAATACCTCTTACATGTCCTTGTGTATTGAGCCAAGTGGCATTTAATTCATTTCTTTCTCCCTCCAACATGTCATTTCATAAATTTTAAATTCCACCTAATATCATTTATTGTCACATTCATCAAAATGTGTTCAACCTTCATCCTCTCACATCTTGACAAGTGCCATTTGGCCATTGGTTAATGAATAATCCCACATTCATCCCTTTTGCCTCATTCTCCATCACTCTCATCTATAAATAAGAGGCTCTCATTTGTATTTTGGATACACAATTTCATGCAAATACATTATCTTGAGATTTTGAATTTTCTCATCCATTTTCATCAATCTTTAAAGTTTTATAGCTAGGTTATGCAGGAATTTCTCCAATGATCATCAAATCTTCATCAAGGAATCATTCAAGCTTACAAGGGATTGGGAAAGGGCCATTTTCCACATCAAAATGGCACCAATTCTCCCATAGGATTAAGAGTTTGCTTGCATTAGATAGGATTTGAAAGATTTTTATTGTTTTCTTCATTATATTTCCTATTTTGTGCATTTCAAATGAATTCTATGGGGAATATTGATTTAACTTGCATAATGATCTAATTGTGTGATTGTTTGTTGTTTTTGTGCAAGTACAAGATAACCATTCACATTCTGGCGCTAGAAGGAGGGAAAATCTAAAGATTTTAACATGTTTTTTTCAAAAATTATGTGGTTTTTTTAACTTTTTGTGCCTATAGGAAACTATGTTGCTATCAGTCCAGCGGCACCATACAACAACACTACCAATCTAGTGGTGCCACAAAGCGATGCTACAAACTCCAAAATCCCTCACTGAAGTCTTCCCACCCAGAAATTTGAATTTCTAACTGCGACGTTGGACTCATTTTCCAAATGATTGATCAGCTAAACTCCAAACTGCATCGCTTGACAAAACAGCACCACAATCACGCTCACTGGTTCTGTTGCAGAGCACCACTGTCAGTCCTAGCGGTGCCATATAGCCTCGCTGGCTTCTTCAAACTATGATGCATATGTGGTTTGCGCCGCTGGGGTGGGATAAAAGATCAAATTTCAAGTTATTTTGACATGTGCCTTTTTCCCTTTGATGATTTTGAACTATTAACCTGTTTTATGCCTCTGTGTTCCTTGGACTAATCAGTTTTTGTAGGTGGAGTCAAGAAAGGAGCAAGGAGAAGTTTGAATTATGACATCATTTCTTTATTGTATCAAGTGTTTTTAAACACTTTTGGAAACAATTATAATTCCAAGTCTAAGGATTTTGTTTCTTCAAGCTCTTTAGGACTCACTAAATTTCAATTTGGGTCTAAAAAGAACAACACAAAAGGATTAAAAAGAACCTTAGGCAGCTTACTAGATTTTGTTTAAAGGTTTAACAATTGAACAAGCAACTTTCATATTTCCTTTTGGTTCTTAAAAAGAATCCAATTCTTGCTTTGAAGGATTAAAATGAGCATGTGCCTCTATGTTTTGTAATCACTTATCCAAAATAATATCATCTAAAAGACGTATGTGCTTCTCTCGTGCCTCACAGTGATCTTGAGAATCAAAAGGATTTTTTTGATATTAAGTTGTGTAAGTGATTACCTCCACACTTCAATTTGGATTCTTAAGATTGGACAAAACTTGTGAGTGTGAGTGGAATATATCGCATGTGTTCTCTCTTTATTTTTCAACAAAGATCGATCGAACTACAGATGTGTTTGCTCACTTTTTTTATCCTTAGAGGGCCTACCTTGTGGGAAAATGTAATCACCCAAGGGAACAACCCAACCGGGAACATGCTAAAGCCAAGCGACTTCCAACCAGTATATAAGTGTGGGTACTTGAGGAAAGTTCAAGTCTCACGAGGATTGTTCCGACAAGAAGGGCAGCAATGGTCTCTTGTCATATGGATGATCCCCCACGAATGGAATGCCTATATTAAAACCTCTTGTTTAGAAGGCCCAAATCCTTAATCTTTTTTTGGTGCAAGAATGGTCGTTTTGAAGCCACCCCACATTTTTACGGCTCTTAGTAGAGATGAGAAGTATGCCATGGGAGTTTCATGGGTATTAATGCTTGGCGAACCCGAGAAGTGTGTGTCGTGGAGAGGAGCTAGTGTGGTCAAGCATCTAATCATCCACTAAGAGTAGGCGTAGTTGGAGAAATCCAAGTGGGGATTCAACAAATATTTTCTTTTCATCCATAGGTTTGTGCATGTTCTTGGAATCAAAACACTTTGCTTGGATCTTAAACATTGGAAAACAAACACTCAACATGAACATCAAATTTCAAACCCTTTAGGAATCAAATACCTTTGAAAAAATTCAAGTGTTATTGCTTGCCCTGGGGATTCTATCCTTAGAGGCTTCTAAACATTTGAATTTACATCTCAATTTGCTCTCACTAAAGTCAACAATAGGAAACTTTTGCCTTAATTTCCTTGATTTCCACATAATGGACTTTGTGGGACAAGAAGAAATTTGGACATTAGACATCTAGTTTGTAAACCTAATCAAGAATTGTTTGTGGTAAAAATAATTCATTAAGCAAAGTTAAGAACAATTGAACCCCACGCATGTGTTCTTCCAAATGATTTCTTGAAAGATCAAGATCTGAAAACCAAAATCCAAAGGTCTTAGTCAAAAATCTCACAAGAAACGTTTATCTATGCTTTACGAGTTTAGAGAAATATTGGCATTCAACTTTTACAAACGTGCATCAAGGAACAATCCAAATTTGTATTATTTTTACTATTGTCAAAACCCAAGTCTCTTTCAAAGGTTTGAATATCTCACATAGGAAGTATTACATGCTCTTCAACACCGAGGTCTTGAAAACAAGAGTATTTTTAGGTTCATCTTAGGATCAAAACCAATCACTTTCATCCATCCCTCAAACATCAAAATCAAAATCACCTCACCAACAACTCTTGAAAATCTTGAAAAAATCGCTCATGCTAAACTTTGGGAAAATCCTCTTGAAATCAAAAAATCAAAACAAATCCAAATCAGCTTGTTTCAGTAGATGTGTGTAGATGCATCCTTCTCCACATATTTTGTCAAATTATCAAACCCTTGTGAACAATTCTACCCCTTGATAACATCCAACATCTTGGGGTCTATGAGTTCAAAATCAAATCAAACCAAAATCATCTTGTTTGGCTAGGTGTGTCTAAATGAATCCTTCTTTACACACTTAGTCAAATTATCATCTTGTGTACAAGTTTACTCTAGGACAACATCCAACCTCTTAGAGTTTATGAGTTCACTATCCAAATCAAATCCAATCAAGCGAAGATCAAGATCAAAATCAAATCAAAAAAAAATCCGAAGTCCCAAAGTCTAGTATCCTCTTCAAGGTTTCTCAAGAGTTCAAAACATTCACACCATCCATCATCCATTTACCTCATCATCACAATTTGATCCTTAATCATCCTAAAAAAATTTCTTTTGTGCCTAAAGTTAAATCAATCTAAAGAATTAGAGGTTCATCTCACACATTCTTGAAAATTGATCCCTATTTTATGGTGCAAACTAGATCGCAACATAAGAAAAACATGGGTCAACAAAGAAACATTAACTTTGAGTGACTTGAGCCAAACCGCTCCCGAAATGAATCCTGTTGGATCAAGCAATCCCCTACCCAATCTTCCTCTATCATCACAAAATCCTCAAGAGGAAGGTCAAGTGGAAGATGTTACCAATAATATCTTAGGGATGTCACAAGATGAAATCATTGAAATGGTTCAAAATCCCGAAACTCATAGGATTTTCAATACCATGATGAGGCTCAATCCCTCCCAATACATGATTGAGTTAGAAAAAGAATGGGCTAAACTCCCTTCCAACTATGATTTGAGCACTCTTGTGGAGAAAAATCTTGGGATTAGGCCCCCGATTTCATCCACACCTCCTTTCAAACCATCACTCAATCCATCCACCAAATCACATCATCTATTGCTCCAACTCCACCAATTTTCAACAAGGGGAGCTCATTGCTTCATACACTACAAACACACCCCCTTGTGAACAACCTAGATTTGGATGTGAACACCATCTTGGCTCAATCTATCCCCTTGAATCTGCTACACCCATACGTCTCGCTCACATTTCATGATCATAATGACCCATCATCATCTTTTCACGCAACACCTCTCCACACATAAACCTCTCTCCCCATGACCTCATAAGAAGAAGGTGGATTATTTGGACAAGGGGGAATCTTTGACCCCTCATCATCATTATTTCCTCAAGGGAACCTACCACCCCTCTTCCCACCATTTCCACCTATCCCACTAACATCCACACCCCCTCTTGGTTTAGGCCTTCCCCCTTTACCACCCATCAATCAAACCAATCCAAACAACCCCCCAATCACAAATCAAAACATCATGCCAAATCCTCCCATCTTTCCATCGATATCACAACAATAGGTGGCAACCATCCAAGCAACACAAGCAATCAACACATCTACCATCTCCCACAATGTGGTCTCTCAAAGACCAAGTATATCAATTGCACCATTCACTACACAAATCCCTATCATCAATACGACAACACCTTTCATCACAACAACAAACACCATTTTGAATCCACCACCACCTCCAAAGATGAACATCAAAAACCAATATAGCATCGTGTTGCAAGCCACTCAACAAGTTGCCTATCAAAAGGAACTTCAATAGATTCAGAACCAACAAGTTGCACAGCTAGCTGCTCAACAAGCACAAGCACAATTAGTTGCACAATAGGCACAACAAGCATAGCAGGCTACCCAAGCTCAATTTTTGTTGCAACAATAGCGAGCCACCCAAGTTGTGCAAGCCACTCAAGCCACGCAAGCCACATAGGTTTCCCAAGTTGTACAAGCAGTCCAACAAGCATAGGCTCAAGCTCAAGCCCAATATCAAGCTCAACAAGCACAAGCGCAAGCTCAATACTAGGCCCAACTGTGAGCAGCTCAGCAGTAAGCATATCAGCAAGCACTGCAACAATACCAAGCACAGCAAGAAGCCGCCCAGCAACAAGCATTTTTTGGCACAGCAGCAACAATACCAACAACAAGCATTGTTGGCACAGCAACAACAAGACCAACAACAAGCATTGTTGATGCAACAAAAAATGCAAGCATATTAGCAAGCCTTGATCACACAACAAAGCTTGCAACAAACTCCCACCAACACATCCAACACTCCACCCATCACTCAAACACCTTGACCACTTCAAAACACATTCACTCCACCCCCTGATCCAAAAAATGATGTGACGACACAAATCAAGTTGCTCTCGCAGCAAGCGCTTGATCTTTAGCCGCGGAAAACCACAAAGACACCAAGCAACTCGTGTCCCTATCTGTTCAACAAGAGCCTTGCAATGGTACCATTCCCAAAGGGGTTTGAAATCCTTAAATTCGATAAATATCGTGGGACGGTAAACCCTAAGGATCACATCAAGGAATTCCAGGTACATTGCATGGAGGTCGCATATCATGATACCTATCTGATGCGGCTATTCCCTAGAAGTTTGGCTGGTACTACCATGGAGTGGTTCTCTCACCTACCTCCTGGCATCAAAAAGTTCCAAGAAATCGTAGACGCATTAATAAAAAATTGTGCATTCAACATAGGCATGGATGTTAGTCTAGAGGAACTATCTTCTCTCAAACAAGCTAAGGGGGAATCATTCGCTTCCTTCCTACAATGATGGTGATCCAAGGCCAACAGGAGCAAGTGGTCCATGCTAGAGAAAAAACAAATCTGCACCATCATTTCTAATCTTGAGAAAACCTTGGCATTCCATCTTAAAATGCAGTGCATCACCACCTACGATCACTTGATCCCCAAGGCACTCAACATCGAATGAGCCCTTATTGCACAAGGAGGGACACTCGCATATCCAGAACCTCAAGACAACTGCCCTTCTACCAACTATAATGAGAAGCCCCGTACATGGGAGAGAAACAAAAATGTCACTAATGATGGTGTGGTGGATGCCAAAGTCATAATCAATGCTTTGAAACAAAACAACCAAACATACCAGCAACCGTAAAACAACATTCGAAACAACACGCAAACCAATGTTGCATCACAACAACCACCCACCAATCAAGTCAACAATTTGAATAATCAAGGGGGGCCACCCCCACGAAACAAATATCCCCCCAAGTGGAAGTACACAGCCCTTGGGGAATCAATTGAATCTGTCATGAAGAAACTAGTAAATGAGAATCTCATCAAAATACCCACATATGAGAATTATCAAGAGCCCCAAGCGAAACCACCGTGGTACAATGAGAATCACCTTTGCGATTTTCATAAAATCAAGGGGCACACAACAGCCAGTTACATGAGGTTGAAAAATATGATCCAAGACCTCATTGATGACAAGATCATAAATGTCAAACAACCTGTAGGAAATCAAGACCTAAACATATACATGAATCCTATGACGGATCATAACAAAGGGAACAACAATTAAATAAATCAAAATTATTTAATAAATCTCTAATGTTCTTTATCCTCCCATTTAATTTAAATAAATCCAAATATTTAAGTTAAATGTCACATTCAACTAATCTCTTTTTGAATTAATCAAATCATGATTAATCTTAATCTCAATCCATCACATCCTCTAGCTTTTGCAACTTGCACAATAAATCATTTTAATTGATTTATTAAATCTTCTAATTTCTCTCAACATGGCATCAAAAGGGAATATTCTTCCAAATTTGAAAAATCCCTCCAAAAGGTTTTTACATCCAACAAGGCATTCAATACCTCTTACATGTCCTTATGCATTGAGCCAAGTGGCATTTAATTCATTTCTTTCTCCCTCCAACATGTCATTTCATAAATTTTAAATTCCACCTAATATCATTTATTGGCACATTCATCAAATGTGTTCAACTTTCATCCTCTCACATTTTGACTAGTGGCATTTGGCCATTGGTTAATGAATAATCCCACATTCATCCCTTTTGCCTCATTCTCCATCACTCTCATCTATAAATAAGAGGCTCTCATTTGTATTTTGGATACACAACTTCATGCAAATACATTATCTTGAGATTTTGAATTTTCTCATCCATTTTCATCAATCTTTAAAGTTTTATAGCTAGGTTATGTAGGAATTTCTCCAATGATCATCAAATCTTCATCAAGGCATCATTCAAGCTTACAAGCGATTGGGAAAGGGCCATTTTCCACATCAAAATGGCACCAATTCTCCCATAGGATTAAGAGTTTGCTTGCATTAGATAGGATTTGAAAGCTTTCTATTGTGTTCTTCATTCTATTTCCTATTTTGTGCATTTCAAATGAATTCTATGGGGAATGTTGATTTAACTTGCATAATGATCTAATTGTGTGATTGTTTGTTGTTTTTGTGTAGGTACAAGATCACCATTCACAAAACCATACCTATAACGGGGTCTCCTTTACACCTATCAAAATGTTGATAAAAAACCACTTTTGATTTACCTTTTGGGGGATCAAATAAATTCATTTAAAATTTATTTTTTGTAAGTATGTAGTCCTTATTATAAGCTTCCCAAAAAGTATATTTTTAAATAAATTTAATTTTATTATTATATTTATTTTATTTTTTTGTGTAGGTTTTTCACCGAAAATCAAGATCTTTGTTCTGACATGTGGAAAAATAGAATATTATCAAAAAAAAAATTGAAAAATATGAGTGCACCAGATATTGAAGTCCTTGATCCAACAAAAATAAAAATTGAATTTTGATACATACAAAAAAAGTTGTGTATATACGGTCCGCCTATGTCTGAATTGTAATTGGTTTGACTTCGAAACTTGACTAAGGAAAAAATATTCAATAAAACACTATGAAACCAATTGGAAGCACTAGATATCATAGTTGCAAATCTAAGTTCAAAAAAAATAGAATTTTATCCTTCATGGAAAAAAAGTTGTGTTATACGATGAGCGTCACTCCTTAAAAATGGTGATTACTAAAAAAAACTAGTTTTTGAAGGAGATGGAAAAATAAGTACAATCTAATTCCAAAAATTTTGAAAAAAATATATTTAGAATCTACAGACAAAATGACACAAATCACTAGTTTGCATCATCTTGAAATTCCACACAATTTAGCCGCTATAGGTGCCTGAAAGTGAAGATTTAGTTAGAAAAAATTAGTTTAGTGTCTAGTTTGGCCAAAAATTCTAAACCAGTATTGTGGGATCACCCTATTCATACTTAATAACAGAATATTGTGGTTGTGGGATTGATAAGTGTTGAAGTTTTGAATTTGAATTTGTGTGACAACTGATTCACCCCCCCTCTTAGTTGTCCTGCGCATTTTTAACAATTGGTATTAGAGCTTTGGTTCTTTGGTGTAGAGCTTAACCACTTAAGGAAGACCCGATGGTGCATAAGTTGGTGATCCCTGTGTTCGATGGATTTGATTACATTGATTGGAAAGTACATATGAGAGGATATATTGTTTCTCTTGGTTACAAGACCTGGAAGGCTGTTGAGACGAAGTATGTTGCTCCAGTGAGTGGTCCTACTACTGCAAATGAGGTTTTTGCTTATGAGGAGAATGAGAAAGCAAGGTATGCTATTTACAGTGCTTTATCTAAAACTAAGCAATCTAAGTTTATTTCTTTAGACACTCCTCATGAAGTCTGGAAGAAGTTGGAAGAACTGTATGAAGGAAATGAAAGAGTAAAGTTGACAAAGAAGTTGGCGGAAAAACGCAGATATGAGAATCTGAAAAATGGAAGAAGGTGAAGAGTTTACAAGCTATTTCCAAAGGGTTGAGATGACAAAAAATGAAGTTAAGAATCAAGGGGGAAAGCTGACTGATGAATATATTATTGAGAAGATCTTGATCACCCTACCAGATTGCTATAGTGATAAGATCTCAGTTATTGAAGAGATGTATGATCTTAAGAAGTATACTAAAGAACAATTATTTGGCACCATGCAAGAATTTGAGATTAGAAAGTTCAGGAAAGAAGACGGGAAAGAAGAAAAGACACAAACAACATTTAAGGTAATGAAGATTGAAGATAATTTGGAGAGTGATGGTTCTGATGAGTTGGAAGTGAATTTCACCATAAATTTGAAGAAAGGTACCGAAAAGTATAAAGGTATGTTGCCCTTTAAATGTTTTAGTTGTGGTAATATTGGTCATTATGATTCAAGATGTCTGAATAGAGTTGTATATAAGAAGAAAAAAGATTATAGACATAAGGATAGAAATGATAAGAAATACTAGAAGTTGTATTATGTTAAAGAAGAAGCCAGAATCTCTGATGATGAATCTGATTATGAGGGTGATGATAGTGAATGCTTATTTTTATCTTTGGAGAATAAATCTGTGTCTGCTAACCCGAGAAAATGTGCAAGGAAGAATGCTCCGGAGAACAAAAAAAATAAGATGGAAGGTACCTTGGTCACCGCCTTTCATGCAAGACAAGATGAAGACTACTGGGTGATTGATAATGGATTTTCTAACCACATGACTGGAGATAAAATTAAGTTCACTAAACTTGAAAAGTATGGTGGTGGTTTGGTCATGTTTGGTGATGATTTAGGAGCTAAGATTTGCGGGAAAGGTACAATTAGTTTTGATGGAGTACAATGCACTGATGATGTATATTATGTAAAGGGTTTGAGGCATAACCTTTTGAGTGTTGGACAGATGTGTAGCAATGGTTTTGGACTTGTGTTTTAGAATAATACCTGTGAAATAAGAAAAGGATCTGGAAATGGAGATATGGTTGTTGCTCAAAGGAGAACTCATGGAAACATCTATCAGCTTAAGGGAGTTGATGGTCAATGCCTTGTATCTCAAGTTAGTGAAAGTTGATTATGGCACCGAAGAATGGGACATGTAAACTTTGATAATCTAGTCAGAATCAGTTCAAGAGATGTTGTTCGAGGTCTGCCTAGAATCACAAAGCCTAGTAATACTATGTGTAGAAGTTGTTAGTTAGGGAAACAGACAAGATGTAGCTTTAAGGGAAAATCTAACAATCTACTAGCGGAATATTGGAATTAATTCATACTGACCTCTATGGTTCGACTAGAACAGGAAGCCTAAATGGTGACAGGTATTTTATGCTCCTTATTGATGATTATTCTCGAATGACATGGGTTGCTTTTCTTAAAGAGAAGACTCAGGCTCTGGATAGGTTTAAAGTGTTCAAAGAAAGAGTGGAAAATGAAGTGAATTTGAAAATCAAATGTTTGAGATCTAATAGAGGTGGAGAATTCACTTCTAGTGAGTTTAATACATTTTGTGAATAGTATGGCATAAAGAGATAATTTTTTGCTTCGAGAACCCCTCAGTAGAATGGGGTAGTTGAGAGGAAAAATTGGATAATACAAGAAGCTGCAAGAACCATGATGAAAGAATCAAATGTATCGGATGTGTATTAGAGAGAGGCAATACAGTGCTTTTTATTTTCTTAATACAGTTCAAATCAGAGGCAACGGCACAAAGACTCCTTTTGAGTTAAGAATTGGAAAGACTCCTACTGTGAAATACTTTAAGGTATTTGGAAGCAGATGTTACATTAAAAGAGAAGATTAAAATATTGGAAAGTTTGATGCTAGATGTGATGAAGTAATTTTTCTTGGGTACCCTACCACCAACAAAGCATATAGATGCTTCAATAAAATATTAAGGAATATTGTTGAAAGTGTTAATGTGAAAGTTGATGAAGACATTCACAAACCTAGTGAGATAAGTGAAGTTAAACCTGATGATCCTATCTATGGACAAGTACTTGAAGAGAATAAGGAGAAGGAAGAAGAAGAGAAAGAAGAACATATTGAAGAAGAAGAAGAGAATGAACCAGAACCTACTATTAAGACTCCTAAGTATATACAAAAGAATCATTTGGAGGTACAGATAATTGGAGATAAGAGTGAAGGTTTGAAGACAAGAAGTAAAGTAACAGCTGACGTAAATTTGTGTTTACTCTCCAAAATTGAACCTAAGTTTGTGAGTGAAGCATGTGAAGATGAGAGTTGGATGAGAGCTATGAAAGAAGAGTTGCTACAAATAGAAAAGAATTTGACATGGGAATTGGTTCCTAGACCCATGAATAAGAATGTAATTGGTTCAAAATGGGTGTTCCAAAATAAGCTAAATGAAAATGGTGGTCATAAGGAATAAGGCAAGACTAGTATGCAAAGGATACTCACAAGTAGAAGGCATATACTTTGAAAAAACATTTTCCCCTACATGGCTAGAATGGAAGCTATTAGAATTTTCTTGGCATTTCCTACCCACAAGGATTTCAAAGTATATCATATGGATGTCAAGTCATCATTTCTAAATGGTGAATTGGAGGAAGAAGTATACATGGAACAACCTAAAATATTTCAGTTATCTGACTTTGAACCAGACATGGTTTGTAAGTTGAAGAAGGCATTGTATGGACTGAAGCAAGCTCCCAGAGCTTGGTATGCAAGATTGGATAGATACCTGACAAAGAAAGGATTCAACAAAGGCTCTGCTAACAACAATCTCTACTTCAAAGTACAAGGTAAAAAAATGTTGATAGTAGTTGTATATGTTGATGATATCATCTTTGGTTGAAATGAAGGCATGTGTAGGAGATTTGTTGAAGAAATGCAAAAAGAACTTGAAATGTCCATGATTGGTGAGTTGAATTTCTTTCTTGGTCTTCAAGTAAATCAATCTGATAAGGGGATATTCATTTCACAATCTAAGTATGTGAAAGAGCTATTGAAGAAGTTTGGAATGGATGATTCCAAACCGGTTAGTACTCCTATGGTAACCAGATGTAAGCTAAGTAAAGATGATGAATCTGCTAAAACTAATCAGAGCAAATACATATCTATGATTGGTGGACTATTGTATCTTACTGATACCAGACCGGATATTATGCATACAATATGTTTAGTTGCCATATTTCAAGTAGATCCTAAAGAGGCACATGTTACAGTTGTAAAGAGGATATTTAGATATCTTAAAGGTACACTGGATTATGGATTATGGTATCCTAAGGGTGTTGATTTCACCTTGAGTGCTTATACCGATGCAGATTGGGCTGGTTGTGTGGATGACCAAAAGAGTACTAGTGGAGGTGCTTTCTTTCCTGGTGTAGATTGTTTTCTTGGTTGAGTAAGAAAAAAGACTCAATTTCCTTATCCATTACAACGGCAGAATATATTGTTCCAGCATCCTGTTGCACACAGGTTTTGTGGATGAAACAAACTCTAAAAGACATTAGAGTAATATGTGATGAGTCTATTCCTATTTTCTGTGACAACACAAGTGCTATAAACATTTCAAAAAATGTGGTTATGCATTCAAGAAAAAGCACATATCTAATAAATATCATTTCTTGAGAGAAAAGGTGTTGGAGAATGAAGTCAGATTGGAGTATGTGACAACAAAGGAACAAATTGCAGATATATTTACTAAGGCTCTTTTGAAGGATACTTTTGAGTATCTTAGGGAGAGGTTGGGGGTCCTTGACCCTCTGAACTAGGTGCACATGAAGGTGCATCAGTCTAGTGAATCCATGGATTCTTCATTTATCTAGATTGATAAATGGGTCTACTCCGTAAGGGGAGTAGAAAAGGTTTTCATTGTTACAGTATGAGTTGAATGGGTGCACTCCTAAAGGGGAGTGATCATATTTTTTGATCTTTTCCATTGATTTCAAAGGGGGAGAGAAATTCGTGTGAAAAATATTTGCAGAGGAAGAGAAGGTGTTCTCCTGGAATATCGTGTAAGATGTTGTCTTTGATGGTTTTTTAAATCATGTGTTGTCATCAATGACAAAGGGGGAGATTGTTGCAAGTATGAGCAAGTTTGATGGTGTTGTCATTAATGTTTTCATTGATGTCAACACAGTTCAGTATGTTGAAAATTGTACATGTAAAGTTGAGATGTTGTGAGTACATGGAGCTATCCTTATGATGTTGCAAATATGCTGAAATGATGAGTTTCCAAGTGCTTTTGAGAAAATTATTAAAGAAGAGAAGTCAAAGTTATGAATGTGTTCAGAATGTGCTCTGGTATGTGCTTTGCATTTCTCTTGTGTTGATCCTATTGTTGTGCGGATCTGAAGGTTTTCTAATGGTAATATAGTGGTGATATCTCTTGAGTTGAAGCTTCTAGTTTGATGGGATGTGAAAATTACGTTCACCGGTGTGTAGACTATTCTGGTAGAGTTGGTCTTCTATGGACTGGGAGAAATGTTTATGCTTCGTAGTCCTCTATTGTTCTATTTTAGATCTTGTGGATCTGGAATGTCTTATATTGGTGTTCTCTTGTTTCTGTCATAGATGCATGTGGTTTGGTGAGTCGAAAGTCATGTTTTTGAGTTGTATGTGTCTGCACAGTCCGGATGGGCTGTTGGAAGGAGTTCAATGTTCGAAGATTATTTCACTTAATTCGGATGTATCTAAAGGAACATGAGATGTGTTCTCATTCATAATGAATCATTTTATGTCGTCTACATGTTATCTTCATGTTGGGAAGCTTGTACATCAATGTTCATTTGTGTTTTCACTAGGTTTGGTCAACCTGGTGTTTACACTTCATTTGAAGAATTAAATTTTAATTAAGGAAGTGCGTGGTTGATCCAAGACATTATTTTTGGTCGTGGTTAAAAAAATTTATTGGTCCACTCTCATTCTTTTCCACCGCGGGAATGTTGAGTTGCCGACCTAATTTGAATTTATGAAATGAAGTTTATGTGACCAACCCTGGAGAAATTTTCTAAGGTTGAAGATGGTATAAATGCAAGTAGAATTGTGAATATTTGTAAGTAGATGAAAAAGTGACGAAGTAAGCCACAAATGAAAAGCAGAAGTGTGTGTGAAAGTGAGTTGAGGCAATAATACTTCATTGTGTTAGATTCCTAAAGGCAATGAGCTAAAGGTTTTTGCAATCTTCTTATCAAAGCTACAGATGTGTGTTTATTGTTGTGGTGGATCTTTTGTTCTCTTTTGTATCTATAGACAGTGAGCCTCCCTGTTGGACAGTGAGTCTTTTCTGTAGACAATGAGCCTTTGTATTTGGACAGTGAGACCTCTTATGGGCAGTGATCCTCTGTATACAGTTTTATAATCTCTTATATTGTGAGTTAATCCTCACTATGGTTTTTCCCTCATTGGGTTTTCCACGTAAAAATCTAGTGTTCATTGTGTTGATTTTACTTTCTGTTATCTGTATTTCATGTTCATACTTAATAACAAAATAGTGTGGTTGTGGGATTGATAAGTGTTGAAGTTTTGAATTTGAATTTGTGTGACAACTAATTCACCCCCCCCTCTCAATTGTCCTGCACCTTTTTAACATTATTTCCAAGCATAACCTTTGTGTTCTTCAATCTCCATGAAGATTGAAAAACTAGAAATAAGTTAAACATGAAAATGGGAAAGATTCTTTAAGTTTTTAAATGGTGATTCCTTACATGGTTTGCACAAAAGAAACACACTAGACCAGTACCTTATCCATAATAGAGTCAAAATGAAATAACCCATCTAGTAATAGCCCAAACACAAAACTAGTGACCATTAAACCATTACTGCCTTACAATAATGAGGTCTCTTTATTGAGATATTTGTAACATTCTTATTGATCTTGAATGCAACACAATATATTCAACATATGATTGAGAGAACACTTTAACCTATTCTTTGAACAAAATCCATCAATCCAAACATTTGTTGCAACAAATGTGTAACAAAAACCATTATATTCCTTGATTACATTGATTGAAAATATAATGCATACATTCTAGAGACATTACAATATGAAACGTTTTCATCCCAAGTTGCAAACTGATTTTCTTTCCATTAAAAATGGTTTACAACATTGAACCCTTGAATTTTAAGAGCTCCTAATCTAGAGACAACCCTATACAAAATTACAATACCCAAGACCTGGAAAAACTAGAACCCCCGTATAATGAAACAACTTCTCATTTAAGAGAAAGGAGAATAAAGTAGAGAAACCCTAAGATCAATCTATCATTGACACATGGCACATTTAAGCTCCCTTGATCTACAACCAACTGGCATCAAGAAGATGCTTCTCATCTTCATTTTCCCTCTTCATTTTTTAATTGAAGTTGATTTGGCCTAAATCTTTTTTTATTCATGTGCAAATCTTTTACCTTCTTGTAAAAACATGTTTACCAGTTCTAATTTCACTTGAAAAGTGAAAAATATTACTTCTAGGTCAAAACCCACTTCACCGGCAATTAAAAAATGTTGTGAACCCTACACTTTAACCTTCTGATCTTTCATTTCACTTTGCATTTGGTTTGACATTCTGTCAAACATTTTGCATGTATCTAATTTTGTACTCCATTTCACCTACAATTACCACTTTTTATTTTACCATCACTGAAGACAGAGCTTTACTTAACCTAGACATCTTTCAGAAAGCAAAGACTACTTTTTGTACCTCAGAAAAGGCACATTTTTTTTTACATAAAAGCTCTACACATGATTAACCGCCACTTCACATAGTTCACAACTCACTTGTAGGTTAAAAAATGATCAAATTTCCCCAACAATGGCACCCTAAATACAGCAGGTCATGAGATGCATTTGCAGACCATTTTTTGGCTTGCCGGTACTCCAAAAATATCTAAAGCTTCTTTAAAAATGCTTCCCAGGCAATAGAAATGGTTGAGGCACCTTTCTGGAAGTTGAAAATTTTCAACTTGCAGATGCATTTAAAAAACTGTCCAAAGCCTAAAAACATTATTACATTTTATTTTCTACTCATTTCATAGGGAGGACACATCCAAAATGCCCCTTCGCATGATAAATGTTGATTACAACACCCATACAGAGTCTATCACATTTTTGAAATGGAGAAGAAGTTTAAAAATGTGTTGTTGTGTTCCACCTCAATGTGGAGCTTTTAACCACACTTTAAACTCAACAGTTAACGATTTTAATAAATCAAAGCCTTTGCCCAATCAACACTCACCACTGGAAAACAATGCATTGCATTTTTAAGATGAGGAGGAATCTTCAAATGTGCGATGTGCACTGGGAGTTAAGAAAAATAATGTAAAGGAAAAAAATTTAATGTTTGAAAAATGCACGTGAAAATATTTTAGCTGCCAAGTCTTTTACCCTTGAATGCAGACCCCTTTTAAAAAATTACCAATGAGATTTCATTGCACCACCACAAGGCATCGCAAATTTGAACATACACAGTGCCCTCAAAACTGTGTTGTGCGATGGAGATGAAGTATTTAATAAACCTTCACGTGACTTAAAATGTTTTTAAAAATATTTTCCTCATAAACCAATGAAATATTAATTTTATATTCGCAATGAAATGTCATCACACAGCCACAAAGCATCATTGTTCTACCCCTTGTTTCTCACTTCAACTTGTGTTTTACGATGAGGATAGTTGAGACAATGAAAATATTAAAAAATGTCATTCAAACTTCTCATGTTCCTTATAAAATCTTGAGTCCTTCAATTCATATGAGAAAAAAGAAAATAAGACTCTCATTGCATCACCAAAAGCCATCATTGTTTTGAAAATAAACACCCTCTCAAATCTACGTCGTGGGATGTTGTTGCTGTAAGAAAGTTTAAGAGTTTGCTTCAACCAATAGGAAGTAAGAATTAATCTTTCTTTACAATAAACTTTTGAAAATGTGTTTTATATTTACCTCAAATCTCATCACACAACCACAAAGTATCGCTGATTTGAAATTATTTTCCCACTCCAAAATGGGTTGTATGAAAAACCTAAAGTTTTACAAAGTTTTACCTAACTCCATTGGCCAATAGAAAATAAGAATTAAACCTCCATTCACTCCTTTTCAAATGTTAAAATATTAATTTCTTCAAATCATTTTAAAAATATTTTAAAATTTTCCAATATATCAACATTTTAAAACATTAGAAGTAGGCAAAAATTTAATTTTGCCTGTTGGCCAAACAATGGAAATTCATTGTGCACAAACGGGGACCCCTAGAGCCAATGCTTTTTGTGAGAGAGCATAATTAATTAAATAAAATATGGGTTTTCAATCATATTTTTCCCAACAATCAAAATTTAGGTACCTCCTTTGTAAATGGGCTTGTCGGGGTGTTTGCCGCAACCGAAAGGCATTAAAATAATGTATTAGTTGACCTCATATCTTGATGAAACTGGTAATGAAGATGTTTTAGGCAAAAATAAGAAATGGGTTGCCCTCATAATTTTGAAATTTGTGACTTTTTAGAACACCAAATCTAGCCTGGTCATAGTCAGAAATGTAGTAAATAGCATATCAAAACCCATCCTGAAAGCATCAAGCTGAGCAGGTGCACTACCATATGTACCAATAAACTTTCTACCATACATATTTGCAAGATGGCCTCTAATTTGCAAAATTTTAATCTGAAAAGATGGGCTTCGAGGTAGATTTAGCAGTATGCCGACCTAACCTTTGTCGACACGTTGAAAAGACAAGCACTTCAAATTTGCAAAATTTGAAGGTGTCATCACCTAGCAACCATCCATTGAGCCTCCTTAGTACCTTGCATCAACACAGCAATGTCAAGCTAGAGATATTTTCTAGCATTACGCACATTAGGGGTATAAATATTTATAATATTCCAAAATAAACCAAAAGAGGGTAATTTGACTCCCAAGCAATTTATAGATTGAAAAAATAAAGTAGTGGAAAAAAATTTGTTGAGTTTCACATAGTAACCAGGCCTCTCGAGGCCCCTGTAGCCTCATAGGTAAGGAATTGAGTAGAGGGCCATAGATTATTTGTAATGACCTAAAAGTTAATGTTATTCATTTTGACTTCTTGGAGTAAAAGGATATCAATTTTATTCTTTAAAAGAATTTTTTTTAAAGTTAATTTCTTCTAAGAGTTATTGAGCCCTCTAATGTTTAATGAAAGAATCTTCATTTACAATTTTTTTGGAGGAATTATACAACATTCTTTGCCTAACAATGGCAATTTCATTTGTCATTTCTCTTTGTCTTATCTATCGTTGGGAAGGCTTGCATGCCTTAGTCTCCACACCAACATCTGATTTTTTTTTTTACCTTTCTTTTTGGGGGTTGACCATCCATCCAATTCAAGGGAATATTGACTAGCAACTAGTTTTCTTGAGTCTTCACTTGGATAAATGGGTAAACTAGCTTGAATTTGGGTGAAGCCACAGTAGTGGTTTACAATTGAAGTGAGGAAGGAAAACTCACAGAAAATGAATGCATAGCAAAAATATTGATTTTAGGGGTTCGTACGAACATACTGGTTCAACCAAACCCATTAGGGGTTCGCTAGAACCTGGGTTCGGGCGAACCCTTTTAATGCTTTCCCGCCAAAAATGAAAACAAAATCCCTTATAAAAGGGGGGTTCGAATGAACCCTGGTTCAAGCGAACCCCTGGGGGTTCGCTCGAACTCCCCTTATTCCTCATCCCTCCTCTGAGACACCAAAAAACCCTAAATTTTTGCACTTCGGAGCTCAGGTTGATGATGAAAATGGAAGAATCTTCACAAACCAAATTGGAATCAGGTAGTCCTCGAAAAAATCTATCCAATGAATATAATCTTAATATGTTTTGGTTTTATTATGTATTTGTTTTTTTAGTTTTATTAAACATAGGTTTTTCATCGAAAATGAAGGTTTATGTTCTGCACATGTGGAAAAATAGTAGATTATCAAAAAAAAAAAATGAAAAATATGAATGCACCAGATATTGAAGTCCTTGATCCAACCAAAAAAAAAAAATTGAATTTCGCTATATACAAAAAAAGTTATGCGTTATACGGCCGCGCTATGTATGAATTGTATTTGGTTTGATTTCGAAACTTGATTAAAGAAAAAATGTTCAATAAAAAACTGTCTAACCAAGTGGAAGCACTAGATATCGGAGTTACAAATCTAAATTTGAAAGAATTATAATTTTAACCTTCATGGAAAAAAGTTATGCGTTATACGGTCTCTTTTTTAAAAATGTTTTTTTTTGAAAAAAACCAGTTTTTGTGGGAGATGGAAAAAGAAGTGTAAAATGATTCCAAATATTTTTAAAAAAATATTTTTAGAATCTACAAAAAAAAAGTGATGAGACTCTAGTTTGCATTATCTTCAAATTTTTCACGGTTTAGCCGCTATAACTGCCCGAATGTGAAGATTTAGTTAAAAATAATAATTTCAGTGTCCAGTTTGGCCAAAAATTGTAAACCACTATTGTGGGATCACCCATTTCTAATGTACCCTTCAAAGTTTCACCGCATGGAGCCTAGGGAGTCTCCAAGGAGATCTGACTGTTAAGGAAATCACTTGAGATTTCCCCATCCTCTTTCTCTTCCATTAAAGGGGGTGTGGGAGTCGTCCTTTGGGTCATTGGCAGTGCATTATTGTCCGTCTTAGGTGACACAATGCTTTCCTTCCTCATAGGAGATGAAGAGTGGATGGTTTTTATCAATGGAATGTTAAGTTTTGCTTCAATATTCCAATTTTAGGAGGGGTTGAGAGGATGTTCACGATGTCCTCCTTAAAAGGACAGCTCTCTGAATTATCTCCAAGTGTAACCAAAGTCTCTTTAAGCTTTTGGTTACCCTTCAGGGGGCTTTACAATCAGTAATTAAGTGCCTATTTTTTGAGCATTTTTGACAAAAAATGATTGCATTTTCATAACAAATTGGTTGTGACCACTTCCCAAACTTGGAATCCAAAATTATGAAGTTTGAAAGTCTTATGAATATCAATATTCACACAAAAATGAATAAATACTAACCTATAAATGTTTCTTATTATGTTGTATGTTGTTATAAAGTGTCCAGTAGAGCTGTAAATCCATTGAAACACCATGTCATCCCAAAACTCAAGAGGGAGACTAGGTAGCCTAACCCTTGAAATAAGAGTTTTTTTTTGTTTAAATATGTAGCAGGGTCAAACCTTGGCTTCCATCTACACAGAGATAAGTTATGTTTTCCATATAACTAAGCTCATGTAGAAAGGATCAATAGAAGGTAATCCTTGGTCGTGAATCTTAAGAATAGAACCCTCGTCATAACACTCACTTCTACACTACCCCTCAGATGTCATTTTGTAGTTGTCCATCCTCGAACCATGTTAATAGTGGGGTGAAAGGAAAATAAATATCCACCAGGGAATTCTCCATTAAGGAGACGATTCTTTCAATTATGGAGTCAAGAAGCTTTATTTTTGTTTCATTTTCTGACTCAAAAAACTTGGGTAAGAAATTTTCACACACTTCATCATATTGGGTATCCCCAACAAGAACACTTTTCCATGCCTTAGGACATAAAACATCAGACTTCATGGGCACAAAACCGTCCAACAAAGTGTTAGTGGAGAGAGGACCCCCCAGAATCATGAAACCATCCAAGGCATGTGTCATTTGTACACCAAAAAACAAAGGCTTGTGCCATTTGTACACCTGAAAGAATCGGAAGGAGGGGAGAGGGATCATGAGGATCACATTACTGTCAGCTACCAAGCACAA
The DNA here is from genome assembly GCA_007258455.2 of Sequoia sempervirens. Classification (NCBI taxonomy): domain Eukaryota; kingdom Viridiplantae; phylum Streptophyta; class Pinopsida; order Cupressales; family Cupressaceae; genus Sequoia; species Sequoia sempervirens. The sequence continues at coordinate 74,019 of VDFB02095473.1, read as the reverse complement.
AGAAGGTTTAAAATTTTGCAGAGCGGTAAAATTATGACTTTGCATTGTTCGTCCTACTAAAAATAGAGACCATATTAGTCAAACATCCAATCAAGAATACTTATCACAGTCATTATTATAGTAGATCAACTATCATAAAGGATGTTCCACCAAATGGGTGACATAATATAAGAGATAAAAATGAGTTCATACATATATCTAGATATAGCATGAAAGTCCAAACTCTCAAATTATTTTATATGGTCATAATCTATTAGATAATTTTTATCATCATTATGTTCCTTGTTACCATTGCTATGTAGAAGGCCTTCATCATTCAATATATGAAAGAGTACTTTTAGTATATATGCTTGAAAAAGGTACAATTTATTATTTTCCATTGTTTAGCCATGGTTTATGTGTACATAAATGGGGTTCCACAGATGTATTTTCATTTGCATATCATTTGAATTTTGCATTAAGAATTGTGTTTAAAGGAATTGAAGTGGACAAAACAAATTAGGATGCATAAATCTTTTTTTTTCAATTTTGTGTGGTACCTTAATGTGGGGTATAATATGAACAATATGTTAATCCCTAGAGCAATCCTCATCATTTAATTTTATGTGAGTAACTGCATTATGTGCATGATCTAGATTATTTTCAATGTGTACCACTCTTGTGTCAATAAGATCTTGAATTTGATGTTTCAGTTTGATGCATCTATCTATGAAATGTCCATGTACTTGATAAACAAAAAAATATTCAATCTTATAATGTGCAAGATTAGACATATCTATTAGTTTAACAAGAAGCAAAATGAGAAGTTCTTGTTTCAAAAATTATTTTAATACAAGATGTGAAGGCTCATTCAAAACTCTCCAAATTTATGTAGTATGGTGTGTTCATCACAATAATCACTATGAAAAAGATTATATGCGTTCTCATTATCCCAATTTTTCTAAATTTACACTAAAAATATATCATAGAAATGAGAAGAGATGTTAGATATAAAGTGATGTATATATTTCAATAAATCACATCAACATTGGCATAAATGAAAACATAAAGTGAAAGATAATTCTTGCAAATACTCATTGTCTAATATTCATTTTAAGACCAAAGACTAAAATTTAAACATCCACTCTTTCATTGACTCGTGTTCATCTTGCTTTCATCATATAATTTTAATAACTTATCTTGTAAATTTAATATTGTAATAAAAATTGATATTCATGATAGATTTACAGAACTTCACAGTATATATTTATCACTTTTCATAGCATGTTTACAGAAATTTGTGAACGTTAGAAATATATTTTTATGGTTGTTAAAATATAGATTTAAAGCATATCAAGAAGACATCAAAGTTTGGCTAATCATAACAAACAAATCTGACAATGTAAACAGAAAAAAGGAAGAATCATTCGACAGATATTTGCATATTTGTTGGGAATAATCATTTTGTTATCAAGAAAATAATTTAACCATCAGACAGTGCTGTCAATGCTGTAAAGTATTGGCGATTGAAATCCCCAATGGAAATGGGGATATAAAATGCGGAGGGCTTTGCATATTCGTTGGGAATAATAAAAAATGCATGAAAATTCACTTGCTCTAAAAGGGCCTCAGAATTCGAATACTCTGGGCTTTCTAATATTCCATAGTTTCTTTGTTCCTGGGAATTTTTTATAATATAGTAATATATTTTCGTAGAAGATCACAATGTTTGGTTTGGTATCTCAAATCAAATTTGAAAATTTTCTCCTTATAAAATATATATTACGATTTTGGTTAACTTTATAAGAAATTTTGTTTATTTTTATTGTTTGATTCATAATTTTGAATATTTTTAAATTGATATATGTTTATGGTAGTAAATAAAATTATATAATTGCATAATCATTCATGTTTATTAAAAAAAATAGTAAGTAAATTTTTTCATTAAAATAAGTATATCATGTGGTTTACAAGGATATTAAATAAAGTAAATATCACGTTCATTCTTAAATTTTGTAAGACATGGTTTTATAAATCTACATAGTACAGGATAGGTCATGATGTCATATGTCAAAGAATCATAGAATAACGAATTATTAAAATCATACAATCTTTAAATCATTGTTAACAACCATCAATATGAATGTCTACATGGTCCAATCTACTCATGATGAAATGTAAAAACTCATACTCAACATGTCTTGTATTCATGTGTATGCACATCATGTGTAAGGGTGAAGGAAAATATGTGATCGGTTGGTAAACCATTTTTTTCACATATACTAAGTAAATATTATAAGGGATCCCCATGTTGTTATTCATCTACATGCATGCATTTCTAAGACATGTAGAATATGAGGTATAGAAGAAGAATGTACTCCACAAGTAATCTCAAATATATCATGGGTAAGCATAAAAGATTTCAAAGAAGAATCCCCATGGCCGTTAAAAATGTGGGATATCATCATGATGCTTAGAAAATTTGTAGGAACCCACATCGAAGGGCCACTAGAACATGGACAATGAGAATCCTATAAAATATTTGTTCTATAGTTAATAATAAAATGATCTATAAAATCAATGGAAATAAATGGAATGGTGTGCAATAATCATGAAATGAATCAAACTATCATTTCAGCTAATCAATAAATGTGTCACCGGATACATGCATCAAAGTATTATCATCATGTATATGAGCAACAAATGGGGATAAAAAGGATTACCATGTAACTTGGAATATTCATTTCTTCTAGATATGTTTACTATTAGTGTATAAATATGATATACTTTACAAACCAAATCATCATAAAACAAAGTCATTACCTTTAGAAAGTAAAAGAATTATCACCAAGCTCCTCTCTAAATATATCATCAATACAACATGATTTAGAAAAAAAAAAATGAATACCAATATTAATGAAAGGGAAACATGTGAATAAATATCACTAAGATCCTCAAGATAATATGGAGCAATAGAGGAAAATTCAGGAGAATCTAAAGAGGAAAAATGAAAGTTACGTTGAGATGTAAAAAACATATGCTCACTATGTAATGCATCACCACATAAAAAAAAAAAAAAAGTAGATGTATCATGAGAGATTAAAGGGTGAAAGTGAAGGGAAAAAAGGGCATCCTAGAACAACATCCAAGATTAGTAAGTGTCTTCGGAAACATTCATTTCATTTTAGGAACCTCAAAAAATGCATACTAATATGTCTTAAAAGCGGAAACGGACATAGTTGTTTTCCCACTATTTTTTTCTTTTGTGCACCAGAGGTATCCCTGCGACTCAGCCCAACACCCAACTAGCCTTTCCTTGGTCTTACTTATTGCCAAGTTGAGGTTCGGGAGGGGCGAGCTATGGCGAGACTAGTCCTCTGGGGATGAGAGAGGTCACACACAAGCCACTCGCATCGGGTGAATCTGGGCCTTGGAGTCGAACCCAAGACCTTGGGGAGAAAACCCAAGACTCAAGCCAAGCCACTATTAATACCTTGGAGGAAAGTGATTGCAATTTAGATCTTAACAGATCAAACCAATTTTAGCAGCATTACAGCACATAAATAGATTCATTAAACAAAATCACATAGAAGAATGCAAGACAGAAGAAACACCAAATTTGCAGGAGGAAAACCCTTTTGAGTAAAAACACCCACACTCCAAAACATAGAGCCATTGTATTATTCAGCAACAAGCTTACAAGTTACAATACAATATCAAGCTCATGGCCTTTACACGAGATTTACATCTTGTTCCATCTTTGAAGAAAATCTGGCAGCATTAACCCCTGTGAATAACACTCTCACCTCACAACTCCTCAAGCAAAATATCATATTTATTGAGCTTACAATGCAAAAATTAGACATTTCTAAATCAACTATCAAAAGCTAAAGATGCAACATGGAAAGTGCCAAAACCACTACACATGCATAACGGTATGTTTTCAATTGTCACCAAACTTGCACATGCAAAACCTACACTTGCCAAAATAACTACACCTTGAAAGCTCACATTCCATGAAAACTAAACACAGAAATAAAGAATGCCTTCATGCACAACTCCACCTGTAAAAACAACTTTCCAACTTGACTCCTCATCAGAAAAAGAAACAGCAAGTTGTAACTCACAAGACAACATGAGAAAATTAGCAACATTTAAAAAATAAATGCTATGGAAAAATCAAAGGTTGATACACCTTCATTTTCCTAACAGAAAGTTCATCATCATTTACTTCTAATGATATAAAATTATGATGAGTCATGGAGACAAATGAAGTAAGAGTATTTAATATAGATGGAAGGGCATTAGTAAGGTGGGACATACAGGATGGGATATTATCCAAACATTATGATTTTTATTCATGGAGTACATGTAGGATCATCTCGATTTCATTAAATAAGGAAAAGTCGTTAAAGATAGAAGGATGAGAACCAAGAAAGTGTACAAATAGATCATTATCCATACTCCATGCGTGAAGGGAACCAATAATAAGGAATTGTAAGTATCCATAGTAAAACATTTATACCAATGAAATTCAATCAAAGGGTTTAAGGGTGTAAATGGAATATAAACCAAACAATGAAAACCCAAAATATTAATTAATATAAGTAAAAGAAACATCAATGAGGGTGGGTCCAAACACAAAAGGATAAACTATAAGAATGAAACCCTAGAATGTATAGGAACATTCAATTCAAAAAATATATAAAGTAAACAAATTTTATTTATGAAAGAAATGTTTGATGAATATAACAAGTAATACAATCCAATAAACAATATTTAGTGTTATGATAGATCATGAGTTAATTTAGTAAACTAGAAATTAAAATTAGCAAAAACTTTAGTTGATTTTGGTGTTCAATAAACAACTATCTACTATTTTGAGCATAAATTTTGAACCATAACATAAAATTAGTTAATTTTTTGATGTGTTGGAAGCAAAATGACTAAATCTAAGCTAAGTCTCTCTAAAAAATTTGCTAGGATTAAATCTATGACTACGTAAGTGATCCAATCTAGATCTTTGAGTGTAGATATAAACCTTACATGGGAAATGTAAATGATGTAGGTAAAATCTATTGCCAATAATTTTTTCACATTAGTGTATACAAAAGGTTGCATCTAAACTGGGTGATGTCAATAGTTATGATTTAGAAACTTGTAGAAAAATAATGATCTCCTTTGGTCTAATATACCTAATAAAAAATAAGAAGAAAATCAAAAGGGTTCGTAATATCACAAAAAATTACTATAACTCACACATATTAATGAGAAGGCGATTTATAATTAAATTTTGTAAATGAGAATTGAACACAAAATGGTTTGTAAGCACACTCAATTAACACAAAGAGACACACCAAATCAAACAAAAGATGTTGTGTCTTCTCTATCTATTCTCTTCATATTGTCAAGATATTTATTATAATACTTAAATGACATGCATTATGCAATTCAATAAGTGAACAATCAATAATAATAATATACCCCAACTATATTTAAAAAGATAACTAATTATCTATTTATATGAATCAAAAATAACTTTTGACTATTTGAATTATTGAAGGATAACAATTGATAATGTAGTATCAGGAATATGTCATTTTTTTACAGTATTATTAGACGCCACGGCTTTATCCATATGCGAATAACCCTTTGGCCCTTGAGCGAATAACCCTTTTCAGCGAGAATATAAGAAACCTTATCATATGAGAATATAAGAAGACTTATCATATGCGAATAACCCTTCACACAGAATCCATGTCGCCTTCCATGTTCTAATCGTTGCAGCCGTTCATCAACTACACCCTTTCTATTTAAGGGATGCAGAGCAACCCATCAAGTCATCCACTCATTACTCATATTCTTTTGAGGCATTTTCCTCAAAAGGATTGCAGATATTAAGGTGGGTGTGTAGTCATGGCCAAATCAATATTCAGAGTGAAAGTTTTATCTGGTGAAGCTTTGTCCTCCTTCAAGATTGAAGGCGGTGGCCTCCCAAGTTTAACACGGTTGGTATTTAAGCTAATGCTACTTTGTTCAAGGATACACTTCATGTTTAGCAACAAACTAAACAGCCGCCATTTTGTTTATTGTTTTTTTAAAAATTGAATAATATTTTTTTGTTATCTGGTTGTTATGAAAGCCTGCAAGGTTTCAGTGATTCTGCACCAAAAGCTGAGTTGTCAGTGGAAGAGAGTATTGATGCAGAGCCACAGCAAAAGAAAACTGAAGATAATAGTGTTAGACGGCGAGCAGCATGGATGCCCGACCCAGTGACCGGCCATTTTATTCCAGAGGACCATTTTGGTGAAGTTGATATTGCTGAACTCAGGGAAAACGTTCTGAGACGTCATTCTCTCTCCAAACTCAAACGCCCAACGTAATGAATGAAAGTAGAGCCTCCCACCCATATCGTGTCTAAAGATTAAGGTCATTAGATCACAGTATTTAGTCGTCGCGGTATGATTGAAAACACTATTAAAGTATCTTACATAAATATTTGTCGCTCTGTGTAATTAAATGTTTAGTTAGTTTTGTGTTAGCTGTTGGGAGTTAATTATTTATAAGTCTGTATAAAACATTATGAATGGGTATAATATTATTAGATATTTTGATGTTATGTAGGAAAGCAATGTGATTTAGGAATTACAATTTATGACTGCTATTTTTCAATGCAATATCAGAACTGATGACTTAAATCTTTCTATAATTTCTTCTATGCATGAGAAGCCTCTTAAAATTGTAGAGGATGCATTTTAACAAGTGCACAGGGGCATCCAAAAGATTCAAATGAGTTTATGATTGAAAACGAGAAGTCAATTTAATTGATATGCATAAGTTCTTTTTTTTAAGATATTATTAACAGTTGTGTTTTATTGTTTTGCATGAGTTGTTTGTGTAGAGGCAACAACTTGTAGAAAATGATGTTGTATGATGTTGATAAGGCTGCTGGTTTGTCTACATAAGAGAAGATGTAAGATTCAAATGGGTTTATGATTGAAAATGAGAAGTCAATTTAATTGATATGCATAAGCTCTTATTTTCAAGATACTATTAGCAGTTATGTTTTATTGTTTTGCATGAGTTGCTTGTGTAGAGGCAAAAACTTGTAGAAAATGATGATGTATGATGTGGATAGGGCTCTTGGTTTGCCAACATAGGAGAACCTATGTAAGATTCAAATGGGTTTGTGATTGAAAACAAGAAGTCAATTTAATTGATATGCATAAGCTCTTATTTTTAAGATACTATTAAATAGCAGTTATGTTTTATTGTTTTGTATGAGTTGCTTGTGTAGAGGCAACAACTTGTAGAAAATGATGATGTATGATGCGGATAAGGCTGCTAGTTTTCCTACATAGGAGAAGGTGTCCACTTCCAATTTGAATGTGAACATTGGATATGTTTGCATATTTGAACTATTCAAAATAGTTAATAATGTTACCAAAAATTTCAAATAAAAAATGTTGTAACTAAGGATGTGGTTTGTGGTACATGTTTTAGTGTAATGAACAAAGTTAGAACTTTATTTCCTAACATTGTTGTTATCTCATTTGGAAATTGAGTTTATCATTAGTTGGTATCATCATTTGAGATTATGCCTTTATATCGTCGACCCACCAACTTCTTCATTTTTCCATAAGGGTCAAAATTTCTTCTATGACTATGAAAGTTGAAGCCAAATGCTTGTATCTCCACATTTGAATACTCAGTTGATTGAGCCAAGGAACAAGTGTACAATCCTCTACCAATTTCCAAAGGATAAGACACTCCTTCTTTGTGTTTTCCTTTCAAAAGTTGGTTTGAAGTGTAGAGTTTCCTTGTCATTTCCAACATTACAATTTTATCATTAGGGTTTAGGAAGCCTATACGAAACCCCTATGAAACCCTCCATTCTAAAAAAGGTGAATTTTTGGAATTGGATAAACCAATACCCAAAACTTTTGAGCATCTCCATGGTTGAAGAGGAGAGCCTCTTGTTCAAGTCCCCTTGAAGAGTTTGGACTATGAACATTACAAAAGAATTGTTTACCCTTTTATAGTGATTTTTCACATTTTTCATCTACAACTAAGGGAAGCAATCATAAACCTTATGTTGATTTGGGCCAGTACCAACAAGACCTAGGCATGCCAATCCTCTATATTTGAAGTCTGTAGTGAGGATGTACACTATGTAAGAGGTCATAAAGAACATCTCAATTTTCTTCACTAGAGAAAATTAGTGATGGATGTTGTCACTAATTATTTGGGCCCAATGGAACTTCTTAGTCCCCCTCAAGATTCCTTCAACATAGTAAGACATTTAGTTTCAAATGTTGATGTTGAGTTGATTCCCATTACTCTACTCATAAGACTAACCAAGTCATTGACTTCAGTGATGAAGTCACTTCTTTATAGGAACTTAGGAAATTTGTTAGCAAAAGACTTGGTGTGCTTCATCCACATCTCATTCAAAAGCTTCATGTAAGCCTCTAGACCTTTATCAAATAGTTTTATGGCCTACTCTCTGGTGGTTAAAGACATGGTAGAGAAGGATGGGATACTGAAAGTATGTGTAATAGAGGCAGCGGAAAGATATACTAACACTCTCCCATTAGCAGCTACTATCTTTCTTGATTATTTGTGATAACATTCCATGTTTTCTATTATCAGCTTTGGACATTGTACAACAATTATATGGAAACCAGGAGCCTATGCTATCCTACTTTGAACTATTTTTTAGGCCAAACCAGTTGGGTTGACCCCAAAGATTATTTCTATGAATTCTTCAATTTCAATGTGTCCCATATTGGTATCCCAAACCATGCTCCATCTAGAATTAATCCTGGTATGAGGCTCCACACCTTTGAATTCATACTTCATCTCGATTGTCCTATCCATGAGATCTGCACAACACACTTTGAATGAGCTAACTAGAAAATTATCATTAAATCTAAGAAAATCCTTAAATAGTTCCTCTTAAATGATCACAAATCTTAACATCACCATGCATGTATATCATCTAATACCCCTAGAAGTGATAACAACAATTATTTTGTTAGGGTAACTAGCTCTAACTTGTACCATTTCAATGTGAAGATTCAAAGTAGGGAGATCTTGTGGAAAAAACCCAAGAAATCAACTTTTGTAGAAAAATATGACCTCCTCAACCATAGTGGAGATTTGATATATCCCCAACCTTGGGATCATTAGTTGCCATCTTTGAGTAAAATTGACCTAGGCATAACCTTGCAAAAAATTCACTCTCACATAATCTCATGGAAAACCCCTTTTTAATAAAACAAATGATCATGACAAGATATTTGTGGAAAATTAGAGGGTGCTCAATTTTATAGAAGAAAGGTGTAGAGAAAAATGTGAAAGAAAATTAGGGAGACAAACAAGGTTGAGTATGCACTTAATAATCTCTGTGAACTCTAGTTTTGCAAAAAAATGACCCCTCCTCGACTTTTCAAAAAATAGACTAGCCTTTATTCTAACAATTGACTTGCAGAGAAATGATGCAGAAAAACCTTGTGGGGAAACCTAGAAGGTCTGAACTAAGTTGAGCACTCCTTGAAACTCTGCAAACACATTAAAGGCAATTAAATTTATTCTTATGGAAAAATAGACCAAAATCTTTTTGCGTGGAATTGGCATTAGGTCAAGTGGCTACTGAAACTCCATAACTAAGGTCTACAAGGACAACAAAAATTTAACTATGAAAAATAAAAGAGTGTGTGGATAAAATCAAAAGGCACTAAATATGTGCATTGAATCTCCACAAAATCAAATTCTAACTTTATGCATCAAGTGGACTCAAAAACCTAGATCTTAATCAACAACTTCCTGTGAGAAAATGGTGTCACAAATCTTCATAAAACCGGGTTTAGAATAGCCAATCCTAACACTTCATTTAAACTAAAATATACCCAACTAGCTTAATTAGGCTTAAGCCTCAATGAAATACATGAACTAAGGCATGTAACCCTAAAATAGGGGTCACAAAGTCTAGAAATTTACAAAAATCATTACAAAACCCTAATTTATACTAAATTTGATTAACACCCATAGTGAGGTTGACGTAGTAACACAATGTTTCCAAGGAAAACCATCATTAAATATTTTAAATATTTGAAAATTATCTAGTCAACCAAGAAAAAGACTTCTCAGATGGAAGAATAATGAAAAACATGAAGAAAACCTAGAATATCAATCAAATATGTGAAAGGAGATGGCTCAGGAGTTCTAAAAATTGCAATGAGGGATGAAGGATGCATGGAGCTCCACAACATCAAATTTGGCTCTCAAAACACTTACAAATGACTCAAAATTAAGCTCAAAACACTTAAATACCTTGAGCCATCAATTTCCATTAATGCTCTACAAGATAGGGTGGCAAGCACTCAATTGTGAGACTACAACAATCACTCAACCTTTACAAAAGAACACCCTCCATAGCTTTTTGGAAAATAGACCCCTCCTCAACCTTAGCCTAGATATGGTCAAATTCATGCAATTGTAGATTTTGTCAAAAAACACGATCTCCCTTACCTTGCATGAGGGGTCACTTGACCAGGTTTAAAATCTCTGCAAACCTTATAAAATATGAAATTGGTAGGTCAAAAACGAACCAAAACCAAAACAAGCAAGCTCCCAAGACTCACAATCAAATGAGAACCTATCCAAAGGGATATTAACCTAGAACCCAAAAGATGAGAAAACCAAGAAAAATAAAATAGGGGATCCTTATTTAACAATAGGGCATGTGCACAAGGCACAACAATATGTGTTTCATTCCATATAAAAATTGTTGGGAGGGTGATGTACCACGAGAAAATTTAATGTAAACATAATTTTTTTTTGTTAACAACAAGGGTATCCCTGTGACCCAGCCTAGCATCCAAGGGGGTGAACTAAGCTGAGACTAGTCCCCTATGGGGGGACCCAACAGCCGGCAAGCCAGTCCCAACCAGGTAAACCTGGGAGTGGAGTCAAACCCGAAACCAATGGGGATCAAACCCATGGCCCAAGCCAACTCCGCTACCCATGCCGACATAACGTAAACATGAATAGCTAAGAAGGAATATTTGAGTTAATTATGTCTTGATCTCATGGGATACCATCCAAAAACTTATAATCATCATAATTATATTTTTCTTTGATGACTCAAATGTGTTGTTTCCTTAAGGATAATAGTTAGATGATAATTTGATTATGATTCCTTAATTTTAGGACCATTATAGAAAACTTGATGAGATGAAATCTACACTATTGTCACATAAATATGAACGAGGAATCCAAACATTGTGATACTTTTTAAAAAAATTGATGACCATTTTGATGGTGGATTATTTGATGTCTCAAGATTCATTTTAATATGTGCAATAGTTATTGGTAGTTAGGATACATTATGTCTAGCCAAAGAAGAGAGATTAATCACTCCAATGAAATCTAATCCTCATTTGGAAAGAGGTTGAGGATTAATCATAAGCTATAAGGGCATTGTTGAGTATATTTTTCAATTATAAGCCACCTATAATTATGATAGTTTGATGCATGATCATTTAAATCTCTAAAAGTATGAGGTTAATAATAGCTTGGTTAGAGGATTTAATGAGCCATGTTTATCCCATAAATGTGGCCATTCCTAGGCTTGTCATGGAAACTTCTAACAATATTAGTAGGCTCTTATTTTTACACATTAATTATCGTGCATCATGGTTTTACATGTATAAGATCCAATATTTGATCATGAAATTTGTGACCTTGAGCTTCAAATCACACCTTTGGGTAGAATGTAGATGTATTTTGAATTGACCATTAACAATGTAGTAGAAAAAGTCATCATACCACTAGTGACAAAAAATAAGGGATAGATTAGAGTCAACTATAATCCTACTCAATCCTTTTCCTTTAACAATCAATCTTCATGGGTTATATTTTTAAGTTTAACTACATTGTAGGATATATAAATTAACATTTACCCATTTTCTCTCCTAATTCATTTTACATTATCATATTTTTAAATGTAGGATCCAGCATAGTTGCAAGCATCTTATTATATAGGATGTAGTAAAAATCATATTAATGAATTTAAATAACACTTAATATTGTTTATCAATAATAGGGTATTTAATTTCAACTAAATAGAGTAGAGAGATCATGAAGGATATGGGTCATTCTTCTTATGCTTATCTTCTTTGTGTAAGTACTACTACAAAAAAAATGGTTAAAAGAAAACATATAGGCCAAGATTTAGGTAGCATATAATCAAGGTTGGCCAAGATGAGGGTCTTGGAAATTTATTATTTAATTTCTTTAAAGGCTACTTATACTTTTTCTGTCCAATAAATTTGAGCATCCTTCTTAAGCATAGTGTTCAAAATAATATTAGTGAAGAAAAAGGTAAACTTACACATAAAATTATCTTTTCCAAATAAATATTTGAGTTCCTTTTTTCTTCCAAACAATGATATTTTCACATTATACCATTTTAGATATATATGTCTAATAATTTTCCTTCAATTACTCCAAATTAACATTTCATTTTGTTTAAAGATAGCCCACACTCTCTAAAATACTAGAATTCTTATCATAGGTCTTCTATGTGATCATCGCATTTATTTGAAAAGACTATAAGGTTTTCAAGATAGATGATTATTCACTTCCTAATCAATTCATTTAAGGTGATGTCTATGGATCTTTGGAAAGTGGCACTATAATGCCACGCCTGAAGCACAAGTCAAAACTTGATCGAACAACTTTTTTTGAAACACAACCACAACATTGAAGACATCAACATGTCACACTTGCACAACAACATGCACATAAGTGTTGCATGAACATAACAACACAATAAAAATAAAAATAATATGACATCACCATTGCATAATTAATATGGAAACATCATATAAGACTAAGCATTCATGGGATAAATCCACCACGAAGAATAAGAGAGAGAGAACATCTCTTACACGATGATTAGTTACAACCCATGATGGTGTTCACTCACAACATGACTCTAGAATAGGATGAGGGAATCATCAAACTCAAATCCACATCTAGACTCACTTAACCAACCAAAACAAGGATGATCCTTTACCAAAGGATGTCAAACCAAGAGATACAAACTCTCCACTAACTGGAATGGCAATGAGTCACTTCCAAACAAACCACCTACTTTCCAAGATGTCTCATCACAACATGACATCACACAAATTAAAAGGTAATACAACGCAACACCTCAAGACATATTATTAATATTGAGAAAACTAATAATACCAACCAATAAGGTTTAAAACCTTCCCAATACTTCACAATACTAGGTGCACAATCTCCCTAACCCCAGGGTTTCCAACTTGGAAACTTCAAAAGAGTGCACACAAAATGATGTAGGAGTACCCACAAGTCCTAAAAAAAGACACTTAAGGACAATTTTCAAACATTATTAGACCTCTAGTACCATTATGAAAAACTTTCATTTACATGGTTTACCCATACAAGGTCCCAAAACTAAGAGGAACTAACAAGACCTAAAAGAGAGGAAACTTAACTAAATTTTTGAAGACCTAGTAGATGAAAATGATCACCACAAGAAAACTATAGGATATAAAAAATTATCCAACAAGGACAATAGGCTTATAAAAACCTTGTCTAATCCTAGTTAAGAGGATTTACATTCTATTTTTTTGTATGGGAATGAGGCCACCCCAACACAAGACCAGGTTTCCCTAACACGCAAGTAGAAACATTTCGGAAGAGTTTAGGGGCTCTTGAGTTGACCAGGCCACCCCAATATAGCACCAAGCCATCCAAAACTCACTGGGAGACACCTAAGTTTTTGATTAACAATAAATAGGTTTTGAAGGGTACCTGAAACCCTATACAAAAAAGACCAAAGGGAGACACCTAAGTTTATTTTAAACCCAAAATAAATTTTCCTAAGTTCATTTTAAACATACAAGGCATAAATAAATAAGTATACACTTAAAATCATGCCTAGTACCAACACTAGGACTTGTAATTAGGACTACTCTACTAACATTTATAAATGGTTACTATTCATCTCACGAGAGAGGTTCATTTACAACACAATAAAATTACATTATAATTAAATAATTAAAGGACTCAAATTTCCTTTTAATAATTAAATTTAATTCAATTAAAATAATTAAAAAGTAAAATAATAAAGGATGTCACTTTCACTCCTCAAATCACCGAACCCCAATGGTGGTTTCCACACCACCCTACTATGTGAATGTAATGCCCCACCTCGCAACCCCAAAGGAAACTAATACATCTAATGTTTTATGACACAAATTTTTGTTTTAAAACAATTAAAGTGTATAAATTATTGTATACATTAGATTTAAAAGATTACAAGTTACTCACCTAAGTCCTTTGGGGTACACGAGGTGACATTACGCAACTAACCCATAACAAAGGTTGAAAGACGAAATTCCCAATTTCCATTAATGTAACCCATTCACTCACTTATCTTCAATTTTAAAACATTCATAAATGATAAATCAATATGACAAAGTTAAACCAATATGATAACCATACACATATACATAATAAGATAAACATGGAAATGCAATGAACATATTTCCACAAATACAACACGAACATTAAACGATATTTACAAACATAGATCAAGAAAGGATTACAAAGTATGATTACACATTACATCAACTTCCAGTACATCACATTGAATAATTACATAATTTTACATCATAAGACTTCCCAAAACCTGTGGAAGTAATACATCAATACAAAAAGGTACAATTGTAGTACATAGTATATATCTGGTAACATAGTGAACTCTCGATCACGCTACATCATAAAAGTACTACACATCTATTGGTAGGGGACCCAATGGGGTGTGTAGCACGCTCCACCCGACCACCCCCGTACTAGGAGTAAACAAGGAAGGATCCCCGACGAAGATCATCCAAACATAAAACAACAAGACTCAACTCCAAACAAGAAAGACGTGAAACACAAAGGAAAACATAACATCAAGAGACCACTTCCAGAGGCTAGCAAAGTAACAATTCAAGGGATTGCTAATGGAAAGTCCAACAAGAACCAATTTCCAAAATCATAGATCAACATTAAATCGCCATAAGAGGTGCCAACAACAATAAAAACCCAAGCCCTCCAAATGAGATTGCAAAATCAATAAACAATAAAAATCCAAGGGCACCTTTCTCCAACACCAATAAAGTTGCCATGAGGCATATATGCAACATTGAATAATTGAAAGGAGGCTACAAATACAACATCAAGAAACAATTTCCTTAACAACATAAGACACAACCACTTCCAGATACACACAAAAGCAAACACAAGGGAAACTATGGGAGAGTGTCATCGCACAGTTCTACATGGGTTATCCTGACTGCCTTTCTCTAGGCGTCAACCCCCATCTATGGTTATCCTGACAGCCTCTCTAGGCGTCGGCCCTGTAGGGCGACTCGTGTGGAACCGTTAACCTCTCACGAAGATGAGGCAACGATCTTGCCAACCACGGCCCTCTCATCCCACCCTTAGTATGTGAAAGCCCTAATAGGTGGACGAGGCATCCATAATTATCTTGTTAATGTTACTTCTACCCATACCCCCTAATTCATTCAATTAAGTTATCACTTATTACTCTAACTCTAACGTGGGTTATCCTGACTTCCCCTTTGTGCATCGGTGCTCACGTAGAGCCACTCTCCCTAGAAACCCAAACCACAAAACCAAAGCTCCAAGGGGTTGTACCAACATAAAGACATATTGAATCTCAACTAAAACATACGCGAGGCACAAACATCTCACCAATAACCATATGCATAATCACTCATGAAACAGGTACAACCCAAGCATATACTCAAAGTCACAATCATAGCCAAAGTATAAACAAATACCAATAAGACTCAATTCCAAAATCGTAATTGCAACCAAAGTATAGACCATTATCAAATTAATAGACCTCATAATAAACAATTAAAACTTTCCCATGCCTCTGGAAGCCTAAACCAATAACCATAACTCCTATAGAGGGTTAACCTATCTTGAGGGTTCCCACATGTCCATAACCCAACTCAAGAAAATCAACAATTGACTCAATGAAAATTAAAGGATTAAACAACTACACAACCTCAAGATTCAATTGAAATCACGAATTTACTATAACTCAATAAACACATTTTAAAAATCACATATTGCATGGTTCCATCCATTTAATTTCAATAAAAATCATTCTATTTGATTTATTAAATATGCTTGTTCTCAATTTAACCAATCACAACATCAAACCAAGCATTGCAAATAACATCATGAGTATTTTCATATATTTTCATCAAGTACATACACATACATATATATTTATACATATTATTTTAAATATTACCAATCACATAATTATCTATCAATTCAAACAAATTATTTGTATATATATACATATATACATATATATACTTATATGTATATATATATATATAATATATATTAATAAAAATTTAATTAAATTTAATAAAATTTATAAAACCTAAAAATTATAAAATAAAATTTTATACTACAAAATTTAAAGTAAGCAGCTGGGGGAGACTGCGAACCTCCCCACATGGGGAGGTTGTGGCTAGCCCAAGGATGCGCCTACAGCCAAGGGACAGTTGCCTTTGGCAGCCCCCTGGGCTGTGTGGCAAGAAGTGGGGTGACTAACCCCAAAAAAAAATATTTTTTATTTTTTTTTTTTATAAACAAATATTTCATATATAATATTTTTTTATAAAGTACATTTTTTTATTTCCTCAGACCAGCAGATATATATAAACATATTTTAAAAAAAAAAAAAATTCCTCTTCATATAAAAACAGGAATCCCAAATGAACTTCTTTTGAAAACAAACAAATAATATATAGAGATGTTTTTTTTTTAAACAGAATATTGTTTTTCCAAATTCTACAGCAACTTCCTTCAATGGAAACACAAATTTTCTCAAAAGGATTTGCAATCAACCAAGCAAGAGAATCAAAGGATTTCAAGAAAATTCAAACCCCTTTCAATTTTCAAACAACATAATCTTTCAAGAAAACACAACTATTTAACTACAAACATCAAAACATATACGGATCTAAACGTTCAATTTTCAAACAGATTTAAAATATATAACAATAAAAGAACTTGGAGTCCTATGCTTGCAAACAAGTAACGAGTGCGGCAACCTCCTCCTTCTACTTTCGAAAATGTCTTCACGAACTCTCCTCCTTTCCTCAGCAACTTTTTCCAATTTCTTCTATGCACTCAATTCCTATGTAAAATCTTACAGAGAAAACCCAGAAGCCAAAACATATTTTCTCTTTTTCCAAAAACCATTATTTCTTCTCAAAAGCCCCACAAAAATGCCCGTAAAGAGCCCCACAAAAATGCCCGTAAAGAAAACTTCTTCTTTTTCTCCCAATTAATTAAAAGAAACTCTTTTCATTTTCGAAAACCAAAAATCCCTCAAAGAAGCAATTTTCCCTTCTTTTTATAATTTTTGAAAAAGGCTTAACATGCATTGGTCCTTTTCTTCTTTTTTTGATTTTTCTTTGATTTTAAAGCTCATAATTATCACACAACAATTAATTAAAAATTCCTTTATTCAATATTTTTTAAAAAATCATTAAATTATATTATTTTGTTTTACAAAAGATGATTTACAATTATTAACAATATTACTTATTTAATTTATTAATTTATCCTTTAATTAAATAAATAACATTTAATTTAACAACCTCTTAAAATATAATATTTTAAATTTAACAATTCACTTAACCACAATTACCTGCTATTAATTATATCAATTAAATAGCATTATTAATTTACCAAGAATTATCAACCATAAGCATTAATTAAATAACACATAAAACAAAGATTAAAACAAATGAACATCACAATACCATGCAGAACGAAGACGGGGTCGTGGACAACGACACCATTACACACACAACGGGGGCAACGAACTTGGGACGGGGACACTTCCTTATCAACTCCCTTCTAACAACTTCATACCTGTTGGGTTTATGGGACACGCTCAAACCTGCCACACAGGTGGAGTCGGTGTCGAATACCGGCATCCTGCATAAAACCAACGTCAAGTAGCATATAAATCTCCAATGCAAACACACCATGAAAGGTAGTCACGGTGTAGCAGGGCACTCGCGAGTGAGTGATGCTACCCCATCCTTTCGACAAGACTCACTAGAATACACATCATAATCCATATCCAGAAACAAGCATAAAACCATATCATCACAACATAGCATTAAATAAAAGCAATGACATATCCAGATAGTACAAACACCACAAATCATGTATCATAAATCAATATAAGCAGTATCAAATCATTCCAACCAACTAAACTGTAAATCCACCCAAATCAAACCGGTGAAATAATCACCATCACAGTCTCAAGTACACAACTGAACATAAAGAGTATCTAAAAAGTATCAGCAACACGAGGGGTATTATAGTGAAACCAATAAGTTCCACTCCCACCATGCTAGGAGATGGTCACATGGCCCAAACACACTCACACAAGACACATTGGGAGAGGGGAAATTTAGGTAGTAAACACTCAAATGCACAACAACAAACTCCAAAGGAGAAGGTCTAGCAAGAGCCATATTAATGATCTCTATAATACCCCCCACAAAATACCATAGTACCTCTCACATGATATGAGTTAGGATACCACACATAACACAAGGTCACTCAATGACTAAATCAAACTCGATTCAATACCACATTGAATAAGGCACAAAAAACAAAGTATAATTTCTAATTTATCCAAATTCAATGACATTTTTCCACAAAATATATTTACACATTTCACCAATTACCACTTCTTCCAAACATTCAAAAAAAATCAATTTGCATGAAAAACTTTCAAATTTTCACAATATTTTGAC